>CANXYI011261859.1:0-14873 GCA_948208565.1 Hura crepitans | reverse complement strand
ATTATTATATGAAAATTGAATTTTTTGCATATTGGAATTCGAATTTTTCAAATTAATTAGCTCTAATATTTTTATTGGAATTTTGCTCCAAATTTTATGCAAATTTAATTAATTAATTTTATTAAATAATTGAATTAAGATTAATTATTGATTAAGTCAATAATTGGAATAAAATTAATTTTTTAAGCATAATAGCTAAAACTTCCTTTAATTTTTCAATAGGATTAGAAATTTTTCCTTTTTTTGGAATGGTTTTCAAATTGAAAAGGGTTTCTAAATGTGGAACTAATTTGTAGTAATTGGATTAATGTAATTAGTTGTCATATTTGGATTTTTACAAAATCAAGCATATATAAATGGTTAATTTTGCAAAGAGTTTTAAAATTGGACAAAATTTGAACCATGGGAATCCCAAAATTGCAGATTACATAAGTGCATTAAATTTACATTTAGAGGTGTATGTTTTGATATGATGACAAGTTATGAACTAAAATAATCAATTAGATTTTTCATTTGCATATTTATTTTGATCAATAAGAATTTCGCATCCTTGCTTTCCTCTATTTTTTATTGTATTTCTCATTTTATCTAACTCCCTTCAAATATAACTTAAGATTTTCTATTTTAAAGAAAATTATGTAATTAGATTACATAGGATTATATTAGAAAAAGAAGTTTAATGAGTAGGAGATAGGGAAGATGGAGCCAAAGCGAAAGATTAGAAAAGAAATTTGTAATAATAGTAGTTTCATTATTATTATTATCATCATCATCATCGACATCATCTTTGGATTGTAGTTATTTCACACTACATAGGTTTGTCCTAAATTGGTTTCTTATGGCATGAGGAGGTCAATGTAGTAAAAGTTAATAACTAGATCATTTATTTTAATGGGATTAAAAAGCAATGCATAATTCATTAGATTAGTGATATGCATGTGCATGCCAAAACATAACTATGAATGATGAGACTTAAAAGGAAGAAATCCCTTAAATAAATATAAGATTTGCAAGCCTTCTATTAATGTAGCTAGAACTAAAGTTCTTTTTTAGGTTGTTAAGCATACATCAAATTTGTTCAAACTACATTAATAGGATTGTTATAGATAGTGCATTAGTTTGTTAAGCATACTCCAAGCTATGATGCTAGAGGCAAGATTGGAGAAATGTGTATATGATTCATCTACACCAAGCATTAGTGGTTGAATGATTTAGTAGTTATATTAGATGTAATTAGATGAATAACATGCTATTCAAATTCAAAAATGGCTTGTTGAGTATACTCATGGTTAAATTCGAATAGTAAGTGTATATTGACCTACTAAGAAAGCTTTCAATAGGCTTTCTCGGATCCATGATAAGGGTTATGGCTTTACAATAAAATAGTGCAAGTAATAAATGTTTTATAAAAGGCCATATAAAATTGTATGTATACATGTACATGAATGTACATCTAACATAGTAATCTTCATTTAGGGATGTATATCACTATGTACCTAATATAAAATTGAGAAGAGTTCTCAAGGGTTAATGGATTGCCAATATGTTGGACACATATCCCACCTTCTCCAGTTGATGATATTTCTGTTGGGAGTAAAAAGCTTTTCTAAAGTATATAGAGATATTAATAGCAACTTACTTCCACCTATGTCTTCTCAATTTTAGAAAGAGCATAGGCTTATAAATGCTCACATCCTTATCTAACATTTTATGGAATAGAAAGATTTGAGATATCTAAGTTGTTATTCTATTTGAAGATGGTAGAGGAAACTTCAACCTCATAACATAGGCTAAAGATGTCAGGCTATAATAATAATTTATCTTCTTTAGGTTTTGTGACAAACTTTGAATTAAGAGTTGATTATACAATCACTTTATTACAGATGGTAAACCTATTAAAGATTGCTAAGATTTTTGTAGAGAACAAAAATTATAGTTTTATTAGTTAAAAGCCTAAAGAGGAATTAAGAAGGATAAAAAGATTAATCCCAAAAATGGCTTAAAAGGACATTGCAAGGTATGTGAAGTGTCTTAAAAGAAGAGGGAGCATGTTGATGCTTTAATTTCAAGCATTAATGTTATTAAGACTAATACTAGTACTGTTTCTAATAACCACTTATGGGTATTGGATATCAATTGTGGTTTCTCATTTGTGCTCTAACTTGTCAGGTATAAGAAGTAGTAAAAATGTGGGTTTAAGAAGTAGTAAGAATGTAAATAAAAGAGATCTAGACCTGTGCATGAAAAATGGAGCAAGGGATGTTACAATAGCTATAGGAACATATTACTTGTATTTACCTTTTATTTTAGTATTAAAACTTAATAACTATTACTATGTTCCTTCTTTGAACAAAAATGCTTTATCTTATCTTGTTGATTAAGGCTTTGATGTTTCCATTAATAGGAATAAGGGTTATTCCATTTATTTGATGATATTTTTAATGTTCTGGAACAAATAATAATGGAATTTAAAATTTTGATCATAAGAAAGAGGTATTTAATGTTAAGACCAAGAGACTTAGACAAGATAACTTAAAACCATTAATATGTGGCACTATCAACTTAGTCACAAAAATTAGACATGCATCTCTAAGTTGTACAAAGCTAGTGTCTTAAGTTTATTTAATTATGAATTATTTGAAACATGTGAGTGTAGATGTACTGGGGATAAAGCGATTGTGTTTAGAGTCGTGCTTGGCTTTACACCAGGACTTATTGATCTTTTGCCCAAAAAGGAATTGGAATTAGATTTTATTTATGCCTTTACAATATACATTTCTATATTCTAGCATTTATAAGTCTCGTATCATGTAAGCAAGCATTATAATTCAAAGTATACATATCACCTTTACACATAAGAAAGAATAAAGTACGATAATTAAAATATATAACAAAGAATGAATACATAAGATATAATACATCCACAAATTTAAGTTATTCATTAATTGCTTGTATGACTTGACAATACATATAACTCCATAGGAATTAGTGGTAACTGCCCAACTCCCATCTCTAGGAGATTATTTTTTATTAAAATACAATTTTGTGGTGACTTTTATTAAAGAAAATCTAAAACTATTTTATTAGTAAAACACCAATTAATTATGTATAAAAATCAATGATGTGAGATTAGATTTATGTGTAAAACAAGTTTGAATAGAATACATATTACAACAAAAAAACATAAATAGTCTAAAAATAATGGAACAAAGGAAAGGAGGAAAGTGGTATTGGTTATGCACAACATAGTTCTTCCAGTTTAGATAAGTGCTCTTCTATGGTCCATGTGGACCATTAGATACTTTGGAATAGGTTCGTATAGACCACTGATCTAGCCATTATGACCAAAACTACTAGGATTCAGAAAAAGCGGTTAGCAATACAAACAGAGGTCTATTTGAACCTTATAACCATATAAAAAGTATTATAACAAGATAAATAATCAATAATGCATGACTATTATTATACATGAATAATAATCATATTTACAAGTAATGATTGTATCAAAAGAGATATCACATAAATATTATAATCAATAATTAGTCCGTATGGACTTCATACATATACACATTTACAACATTCATTTGTGTGGGCTTAGAACACTTGTGACTGGAGTCTGTGCTGACTTGTTACAAATCCAGAACATAAACCTCATGCATAATTATAAATAGAATAGTTAAAATTCAATTACTATCGCATAATCAACATCACCATGTCTTGATAACATATAATAATTCTAGCTATGTTTCAAACATGCCTTATACATCATAATTGACCACATAATACATATTAACATGACTTATCATACATTGAATATAACATGCTTATAGAACATTAGTCTATATGGACATTATACATAGGACTCATCATCACCAAATGTCCTTTTGGACTAGAATCTTGTAAAAGGTAGTTTATGTGGACTATATAAGCAAAATAAAATGTGCAAAACAAAAAATTATGGCAAGTGATTATGACTCACTCTTATGATTAGTATAGAGATTGTAGAGAATCACCTCAAAGAGAGCAATCAATCATGAAAAATCATTAGTTTAGAAATTGATCTTTAATAAAAGAGACTCAGAACTTTACTTGGATATCATGACACTAAGTAACTAACAATGGTTGAGTTTTAAAAGAAAATTAGAGATTTAGTGAGGGTTTCAGACTAGTAAAATATCTTTCTTGTAGGTTTTTCTTCCTTTTTTCATTGTGTGAATGAAAGGGTTTAAATAAGGTTCTGATGAGGCTATACGATTCAACTAAATGGGAAGTCTCATAAGATTAGGAATTAGAGTCTAAATAGGAATATCAACTTTCTAAAAGCTTTTCCAATGTTAGTCCGTGGGGACTTTGTTGTTCGAAAATAATTTTAGGCAGATCATAGGCTTTAGATGTCCTAGTGAACCTTGGGCTATGGGTTTGGCTCATCTAAAAAAGCTATTTGCTAGTTGGGAAGGTTTGTGCAAATATATATAATGTTAGTCCGTGCGAATATAGGTTTAGGCTACTTTATCATGTTGCATAGATCTATCTCTTGCTATCATCATAGGCCTAAAATTAGGGTGTTTACAGTTACCTCTACATTAGTGTGTGCTATGAAATGCAAAAGTAATAATGCATATCAAATAACCTCATTTAGAAATACTTACGTGCTTTATCTATAACTGGTGAATTGTCTTGCAAGGATGAATCCAAAATGCTAGATTAATGATTGAATCATAGAAAATGGTCTGACGGGTAGCTAAATCCAAGAAACACTATCATATAGCTGAATCTAATGGATAGATTAGTTTGTTACTAAATTCAAAGAATATAAATTAGTTAATGGCTGAATCTAAGAGAGATTAGCATATAGTGAATCTAATGGATGGATTAGTTTGTTACTAAATCCAAAGAATAGAATTGACTAGTGCTAAATCCAAAGAGTATGGGTTGACTTGTGGCTAAATCCAAAAAATAGGATCACTCCATTATTATTGTAATTATTGCATAATTGTGGTTAAAGCTGAACTATGTCTCAAATGATAATCTTTGCACCTTTGATTAACCCTTAAAGTTAAATCTTAGGTAGAAGTGAAATCATTGATAAGCCTTCTATGGTTAAAAGTTTTGGATGAAAATTGCATAAAGACATACTATGAATACAATTATTCTTTGAAGATGAATCATAGTAGAGCTAATCATTTTACTATTTTGATCTTAGATATAATGGTGTACTTTATCTTTTTAAAGAAGATGGGCAAAAAACTATTCTTTTTTGCTTTATTGGCATCTAATATCCTCCATAATTGGCTTGTATGGTTTCATTGTACTCGTGACATGATATTTAATTAAATTTTCAAAACATGTTGAAAAATTTGTATTGAATAAAATGTAAAAACAAATTTTTAGATTGAAGCTATTATTATGGTGAGTATTAATCATGATATGATGTTTAAAGTAAACAAATCACATTTTAGGCTTGAAACATATGAATTTGAAAATTGATTAGGCTAATTTTCTCCAAGTCTTATCTGGATATTCTAAAGACATCATAATTAACCAATTAACCCTAGGGCTAAATTATTTAAAGGAGTGGATTAAGCTAGATTATGCTTCTAGCACTCTTATTAAATATGATAACATTAAAAGCAAAATTACATTGCATTCTAATGTAATATTCTTTGTATGAAGAAATAACAAATTAATTTCTAAAGCTAAATTTATTATGTAAAAAGATTGGAATAACTTTTTAGAAAATGTAAATCAATTGTCTTGAATAAATTTTTCATTAGAAAAACAATTGTTATGATAAAAGAGGTTAAATCAAATATCGATTAATAAAAAATAAAGGCTAAATTGACTTTTTATAAGCTGAAAACTGAATAAAAAAATCAATTAAACAATTTGCATTCAAACATAATTTATTAGAAAGTCATGAAAAATTTGTATTTCAAGTTTCATAAATGTGTTGGCAACTATAGAAATCAATATAATAACGAAAAAGATCTAATTTTATGTGAAATGATTAAAAAATGAGGGCTAAATCTATTTTTAATGGCTGAAAACATTATAAAGATATATCGACCAAATTTTATCAAAATACATAGTGTTTTGTTTTTACCTTTTTCCTATTAATTCTTTTCTCTTCTCTTTTTTAGTTTTTATTTTTTTATTTTCTCAATTGAACTTACTCTAGTACTCAATTAGTTTCATTTGAACATCTACTCATCATATATTCAAGACCATCAAAGAAAGAAAGTTCGTGTAGACTAGAAATGTCCTTCTTAGCTAATAGAGTCTGTGTGGACCTAAAGTAAGTGACTCATATTGAAAAAGTTCTATTTGAATATGAAAAAAGTGATTGTGTTTAGAGTACGTATGTGTGCACATAGACCAAATAACCCTAGTTGAATTAAGTCCATGCAGACTAAGCATTGAGATGGATATAAATGAGGTCCGTGTAAACTTATTGTCAAATTTAAAAGTCTGATGCCTCTCTTTCTTCTTCCTCACTTCCTTTTTCTTTTTTCATACCTAATTATTAAAACATAATAGCTTCCTCTCTACACTTCAGAACTAATGACGACACCCTGATGCACTAAGAGGCTTCAATGCCTCTTCTTCTACTTATTCTAATGACCCCATTGATGCCTTTAACACCAATGATGACTAGCATGCCAATTCTGAAGGGTTTTATGTCCTCTATGGCTATGAATTGCCCAAAAACCATCACCCTAATGGATAAAGTTCATTTCAAGGAGGAAACCCCGATCTTAGTGAACTTGGTCCATCATGTGTGGTCAAAGATGTGCCTTTAGGTTTTCTTCGAGCTCTTAACTTTGCTTAGGCTTAGTTTTTTTTAGCTTTAATAAAAAAAATGGGGTTGAATGATAATGTTTTGCATTTTCTACCATTTTTGTTGCTATTGGTTCAATAAGTCCGTGTAGAGTAAGGTAGGTTAAGGTTGGTAGTCTCTGTAGACCAAAGTGGTTAATAGTAGATAGTCTATATAGACCTTAATTATGTCAAAATTCTAAAATTATGAGCATGTATTTTGTTTATTTTTTTGTGTTCTATGATTGAGTGGCCTATGTGAATTTGTGTGTGTTGAGATAAGTCCAATGCATATAGTGGAGTCATGCAACCATATCACTTTTTTTTACCATTTTTGCTGTTGCTAGCTTGATAAGTTTGTTCCAACTTAGGTAATAAAATGCCTAAAAAATCTCCATGTTATGAAAAGTACTTTCCATGGTATGAATAGTGTTTTCTTGAGGCTAGGGGCACTAATTTTACTAAATGGAAGTATTAATCATGACATAATTTTGGGTGAAATTTGAAGTCAAAATGAAGTCATTTAGATGGTTAAAAATGACAGTTAAGTTTCGCAGCAGTGTCACATGAATAGTGACTCAGTTTTAGCTGAACCATAAAATATCCAAAAGTTGCTTAGAAACTTTTAGGATTAAGATGAACTGATACTTAAAAGTTCTAAATAGCCTAATTGCACTGGAATTAGAATTTTTAGAACTCGAGAAGTATTTTATTAAAATTAGGTTATATAAAATTATGGCATTTTATTCAATTTTTTGCAATTTTCAAGCTCTGATTTTTACGGCTTATATAACATTAATTAATTGAATTTTTGGGAGTTAAATTAGAGGAAGAAAGTGAGTCTCAATTTTTAAAGAAATGGAAGAAGAAATAAAAAGATTTAATTTTCATAAAACCCACACACACACACATATACACACATATAAGTCAATGTTCATTATTCTTAGTCAAACTTGGAATAGTGTCAAAACCACTCCTTTTCTTCTCCATATCTAGCTAACAGGCACCATACAGGAAACTACAATTTTAAATCCTTCATTCCTCTAAATTAGCCCACATTAAGCCACCAAAATAAAATAGCAACACCTTCATAGCCTTTAGATGTCGAATTAAGCAGGAATTTGAGAAAAAATCAAATGGATTACTCAATTTTATACCCCTATGAATAGTGACTAATTTTTGTTCGCGTAAGTTTCTCAAATTCCAACATTTTTCCCATTTTCCTCAGGTGCCTAAGAGAGTTTCTATATGGTTGGTTTTATTTTTAGTGATCATAAGATTTTATATGAATTTTGATGAAACAAACTTGTATTTTGCAATTGAGCAGGGAAATGGACCGACAAAGGGAAATAGAAGGTGTAGTTAAGCCTCGTGAGTGTGTTTTGACTTGGATTGTAAGTGTAATCAATATAAAATGCTTAATTAATGTATGCCTAAGTGGTTATATGTGTACGTGAAAGTTTGTTTATGAGTAATTATGATTTAATGAATAATTGATGTGTGTATGATGCCTATGCTATTGTCATATTAGTAAAATGAATTTAAGAGCCATAATGACATTAAAATGGAAAATTATGGATTTTATAAGATAATTGAGATAAAGTAAGGCGATGAAACTAAATGAATATAATTAATAGCCCATTCAAGTAAAACAACCTAGTCGAATGGGTTGACTAATCAATTAGGGTGATTAGTAGCTGCTAAGGTACATCTGTGCCCTTTTATGTTAGCCGATGGGCCGATGCTATTTGTTAACCTTCGGGTCTATGCTATATCAATCTTCGAGCCTATGTTGATAGATGAACCTTTAGGTTTATAATTGGTCATAATGGCATTATGCATCTATATTCAGTCTTTAGACTTATGTTTTCCTTGGTCTATTAACCTATGCTATATTTGATCGATAGCCTATGTTATGCTCAGTCTCCAGACTTATATTGGTAGAAGGCCTTCGAGTCATTTAGAGGTTATATTAGCCGTCCAACACTGTTATCCATAGGATTCTTATTTTCTTTGATATGGGTAGTTAAATAGAAAAATAATAAAAACTTTAAATATAAGGAATTACATCATTAGCATATTATTTACCTTATGTATCTTATTATGACGTGTTGTAAATTATGATATATTTTTATGGCACAACACTCTTAATGCACATATACATATAGTATGATTCCTATATGATTTTTGGTATGTTGTTATGCTTATGAGATAATATTTTTGCATGCATGTATGAGTATGAATAACATGTTATATCAATTACACCACTAAGCTATTGCCTAGCATATCAAATTTTTATTTGCAATACATAGGTTTAAGAAGAATAGTTTATGCTAAAGCCTCGATACGACAAGATTTACAAGATAAGGCTTTTTCTTTTAGTATATATATTTTGTTATATATAAGTTATGTGATGTAAATATAAAAGCACTCATATGTTATATAGTGAGGAATATGGGCCTAAATTGTATAAATATGTGTTTTCAAGTTGTGAATGTTCTTGTGATCATATTAAAGACTTTTAAAATGTTTTACTTGTATGATATCTCTTTCTGAGGTTGAGATTGTGTTTTGTGTCATTGACCGATATGGAGTGATTAAAGGATCACAGGAGTGGTGGATTGGGTTTGAAATGATATAAAAGTGTTTATTTTAATACAAGTTACTATTCATATTTAGGTTAGTGTCCCGGTATAGCCATTATGCTGCTAGATTTTTTGACATGAGAATTTTCAAATTTGTTTTCAAATTAAGTTTTTGTTAACTCGCATTTTCATTAACAAAGAATTTTATTAAAAATAAATATAAATTACATTTTAATTTGTTAAGAGGTAATGGTTCAGATAGCATGCTTTTATGCACACTTTCTATTCGGGTCCAGCGACTAGATCTAGTAGAGGTTGTCATATTTGGTGGTATTAGAGCTCTGATTTAGGCATTTCTTAATAACATATGAATGTTTTAGGATTAAGTTAATCACATGATTTATAGTATCGAGGCTTATCATTATTCTTTTACCAATAGTTAAGATGAGTCATATGTTGCATAATGATGAGGAAGTCAAAAGCCATGCTCTGATGACTATAAGGCAAAAGGCTACTAAAGGAGGATCAATTTCTCACAGTGATGCTAGGTAAGATCATCAGTAGCATGGGTACTGCTTGCAACCTCTCTCCTATAAGAAGAGGCATATCAATGGTGGGTTTCATTGATAGAGCACAAAGCTGAAGAGAATTTGACATGAGACTTCTTTTTAGCAGAGTTTTATAAGAAGTACATTATAGAGAGGTATTTGGAAAATAGAGGACGAAAGTTCATGAACTTAAAGCAAGGCTAGAAAACTATAGTAAAGTATGAGAAAGACTTTTCCATATTGAGAAGATATGCCAAAGAGGTGGTATAGATTGAAGTTGATAGATGTAAGAGGTTTGAGAAGAGGCTTAGCATTAAGATTAAGACCCAGATTGCTCCTATAAAGATTAGAGACTTCATGGCTTTTGTATATACATGTTACACAATTGAAGAATGTCAAAAGAGAGAAGAAAGTTGTATAAGAAGAAGAGGTCCTATGGCTAGAGAGTAGCTAGTGGAGCTTAGAACACTAATAAGAAGTTTAAGAGAGGTTAAATTGGGGGAGAATCATAGAGTTCCAAAGACAAGGTCAAGCTCAAAAGTAGAGACATATGGCCTAAAGTAAAGAGAAGTAGCAGTCATAAGTTGCTAGTGCACCAGGCTCCATAACTAGGAATAATCCTATACCTTAGTGTCTAACATGCCACAATAGACATAAGAGAGAGTGCTGGAAGAACAAGCCAAGAGTATGTTTTAGGTGTGGTTCACTGGATCAATTTTTCAGAGACTATTTGAAGAGATCTGATACTAGGTAGAGATTTACACTTGCTTCTACTTAAGGTTAGAGAGGAGATCGAGGTGACAAAAGAGATTGAATAGAGAAAGCTCTAAAGGCTAAATTAAAGTATATAACAGAGCCTATAGCACTGGCCAGGTAGTATGCTATACGAGCTAGGGAAGAGGTAGACACTCTCGATGTCATTGCTAGTGCTTTCCTTTTATTTGACTCTCTTGGCTTTGATAGATCTGAGGTTTACACACTTATATATATGCACTGCATAGGCACAAGACCAGGGATTAGTTTCAGAGCTTCTTAACCTAGAGATTATGGTTAGCAACCCTATAAGACAACATGTGATACTAAACAAGGTTTACAAAGAGTGTCCCTTAATGGTGTAAGGGCACAAGTTTCTACCTAACCATATAGAGTTTCCTTTTGATGAATTTAACTTGATCATGGGTATAAATTGGCTATCCAAGTATCAAGTGATTATGGACTACAAGTAGAAAAGGTTGCTTTTTAAAACTGAAGATGGCGCAGAGATCATAGTTGTAGGGGAAAGGACAAACTTCCTCTCCAATGTTATCTCGACTGTTATAGTAAGAAGGTTAATATAGAAGGGTTGTCAAGCTTTTTTAGCTCATGTGTATGATACTCACAATGGAGAGTTGGATGCCAATTCTATACCAATAATGTCAAAGTATGTTGATATTTTTCCTAAAAAATTACCTAGTTCGCCACCTAAATATGAACTTGAGTTCAATATTGAGACTTTACCTAGTACTACTCCAGTATCGATAATTCCATATCAGATGGCTCTAGTAGAGTTTTAACGCCCGTAAGCTAGAGTTCTATGAATAGTACCTTCTAGGCCTGAGTGATGTTCCCTATGATGTAGGGCATCGCCACGAGGCCAGAAAGGGGCGTGTTGGTCATAAAACTTTTCACGGGCCTGAGAATGGGTAAAATGAATGAATTTAAAAATTTAGTAGAACCAATAAATCATTTCGAGTCAAGAACTATGGAATAAGGAGATAAAATGAGTTAGTGTCATGATAGCCTCAGGATGTACTCAAACGGACCTAAAAATATCATACCCTGAACCTCAAAAATTCTAATGAGTATGATAGAGAAGGAATTTTAATCTTTTAAGGTCATTTGATATTTTTTGAATATTTTATTCTAGCGGGTTAATAGTGTCAAAAAGTCAATAGTGGAATTTTGATTTGAAATTTTACGTAGGCCATAGTGACACTAATTGTGGATTTTTAAAACTAAAATGAGTATTTTTGGAGGTCCAGAGAATTTTTGGTGAATTTTTGAAGTTTAAAAAGGTATCGAGAGAAAACGAGCCATCGGATCACCAAGTGTCGCAATCGGGGCCACCCACCTACCCTTATATAAGGGCCCACACATGTTCATGGGTCACATGTGTGAAAGCTTCATCTTTCACCTCTTTGAACCCTAAAACTCGATGCCATATCTCTCTCTCTCCTCTATTCTTTTTTCTTCATTTTCTCTCTCCTCTCTCCACCAAATTTCACATAAAATTATATGAATCTTAACCTCTATAATCTCTAAAAGCCAAATCCTCTGATAGAAATTGAAAACATAGGCTAAAAAGAGAGATATCACACTTGAGTGAATAGTGTTAAATTCTCATGTAAGTGTTTTTAATTCAATTTTTATTTTTGTTTTAGATAGGTTAGGGTATTCTAAGAATAGCCATGGTCTTAGATTGCTATTTGGAGTTGTGTAGGATTTTTGAGAATTTTTCTAAGGTAAAAATGTGAATGTTTAGGTACCAAAGAGGCCATTGAAGGAGAGCAAAGTTTCAAGCCTTCAAGTGGTGGAGAAAAAGGTGTTTTGACACCCTAGGTATGTGGAATAGACTTAAATTTAGTATGTCAGTTGTTTTTGCCATGAAATTGTGCATGTATTATATATAGAATTGTTTGTTTGTGGTGTTAGGCATAACATGAAGGTAAAGTGATGATTTGGTGATGTTTATGAAGTTAAAATAATAAGTTTTGCATGATAATTTATGAAGGAATTTATGTGTGTGTGCATGTGTGCATTATGGCCGAATAGTATATGTAAGGTGGCATGTTAGGTATAGTTATGCATATGACATGTAAAACATGATAATGGCATATAAATGAGGTGTGTAAACTATACTTGAAAATGGATGATAATACTAAGATGTGTGGCACAAAATCTAGGCAAAATAATGGCTTATTTGAGTATGTGAAGTGTGCCTAAGTAATGCTTAAGAAATTGGTGTGAAATTGTATACTCTTTTGGTGGCCTAAGTATAAGATATGTCTCATGGATGAATATGTGAGGAAATAATGTACAAATATTGGTTTGGAATTGGTATGGTTGATGTCATGAAAGACATAAAACCCAAAATTGGCTCAATAAATAGTAACATTCTCGTAAACATATCAAATGAATAGTGATTTAGTGACAATAGGTAAAATATGATATTTTATGTGTAACATGGCATAGTATATGATCTAGTGACATAATAGACATAAGAATTAATAAACTTAAGGATAACAGTCTTAAATGGGTAATAAATAGTGATTTAGCCTATCAGTTAGACACCCACTAGATGGGTTGACTGGTCAATTAAGGAGTTAGCAGCTATTAGGTAGCTTGGGCCTCTTGGGGCCACTATTGTTTGTTGGATGTGGCGGGTGTAATGCCCATAAGTCAAGGTCTTATGAATAATATCTTTTAGGCCCAAGTGATGTTCCTTGCAGTGTGGGGCATCGTTACGAGTGCAACAACTAGCGTATTGGTTATAAAACTTTGATGGCTTGAAAATGGGTAAAACGAATGAATTAAAAAATTTAACAAAACCAATAAATCATTTTGGGTCAAGAACTAGTGTATGAGGAGATAAAATGAGTTCGTGCTAGGACAGCCTCGAGATGTGCTCGGACGGACTTGAAAATACCATGCCCTGGACCTCAAAAATTATGATGAGTATGGTGGAGAAGGAATTATAATTTTCTAAGGTCGATAGATGTTTTTTCTAAATATTTTTATTATGGCGGGTGAATAATGTCAAAAAGTCAACTGTTGAATTTTGACATGAAATTTTACATGGGCCTTAGTTACACTAATCGAGGATTTTTAAAACTAAAGTAAGAATTTTTAGAGGTCTAGAGAATTTTCTAGGCATTTCTAAAGCCAAAAATGGCATAAAATGAATATTCACCGTTAGATCGCCATGTGTCGCGATCTAAGGTAGCCACCCACCCATATATAAGAGGTCACACATATGGAATCCTCACATGTGCCAAACCACCATCTTCAACCTTGAGAAAACCCTAAACCCAATGCCATTTTCTCTCTCCTCTTTACCATTTTCTTTAATTTTCTCTCTCCTTTCTCCTCTAATCCCTATAAAAATTATATGAAATCAAGCCTCCACAGTCTTTAGATTCTATTTCTTTAGACAGAATTCAGAAAAGAAGCCTAATTTAGGAGATATGTCAGTTGGGTGAATAGTGATATTTTTGTGTGTAAGTGTTCCAAACCTATTTTTTATTTTTGATATAGGTAGATTGAAGTATTCTAAGAACAACCATAGTTTTAAATTTTAATTTGGAGCTTTAGATAATTTTTGAGAATTTTTCTAAGGTGAATTCTTATATGTTTAGGGCTTAAGGATTTAAGTGAGGAAAACCAAGGTTACAAGCCCCAAAGTGCTGGAGAAAAGGGTGTTACCCTAGGTATGTGGAATAGACCTAAATCTAATATGTCTTTGTGTATGGCATGATTATCTGTATGTACCTTATATAGAAATGCTTGATTTTGGGTATATGCATGGTGATTAGGTAAAATGAGGTTATAATAGTGTTAATGGCATTAAAATAATAGGTTTGGTATGTTAAATTGGGAGGAAATTCATGTGTAGGTGTGTGTGTATGTCTTGGCCAAAATGTGCACATAATGGACTAAGGTATGTGTGAACTTGGATATGGGAGATTATGCGAGGAAATGACATAAAAATGGAGTGTAGAAATTCTAAGTGAAAAGGAGTAATGCTTTGTGACTTATTTGGCATGAATTGGTAACTTAGTTAGTTAGGCATAATATGTTGTGAATTATGATATATTCATGTACTTGATTATATAGGCATGGTATGTGAAATGATATGTAAAGAAATGGTGATAATTAAAGTTGGTAT
>CANXYI011261818.1:0-10633 GCA_948208565.1 Hura crepitans | reverse complement strand
TCATGTTAATTGGCATTATAGATGTACATTGAAGCATTTAATGTGATGGAAATATATGTGGAGCCAGTACGGATTATGATGGTCGAATGGCTATAATGCATGTACGTGTATATATGTCCCACATATGCATGTTATAGATGTTGTATGCAAATGAATTGATGTATATAATTAAATGGACATGAGAAAAGATGTGTAACATGTTTGAATAAGGCATGTTAATGCTTAGAGGCTTGATGGCCCAATGGCATATTAGTCTATGTAGGCATATATATGCTTGATATTAGGCATGTTATGGATGTTACATGATTAGATGAATGCTAATGTGTATAAGGAATTATAATGCTACATGTAAATGTGAAAGAAATCAATTTTATGCATGCATGTTGGCTTGGTTGAATGGCCTTTATGCATATATGTGTGTTTGTTCCATATAATGTATGAAATGGAAGGTGTATGGTATGACTATGGTGTAAGTGACCATATATATGTAAATTGAATATGTAATATAAGAAAATGCAAGATGATGTGTGTATATGATGTTATAGTCAAATGGCCTAGCATGATGGCCTTATTTTGTTTGAGGCATATTATGTGTAAAATGTGATATAATGAGGTATTACATCATAATGAGGTGATATGATGATAAGTGATACATTATGTGAGTAAAAAGATACATAATGTGCCTTTTGAGGAAAGCATATTGGCATAATGCATTTTTATGAGCTTATGCTAAATGACGGCTTAATATGGCATTTTTATGACATATGAGATGTGAGCATGTTAAAATCAAGAGATAATGCATTTACGTAATTTGGTAATTAGTTGCCCAACCCAATTTAATTAAATGCTATATTAAGTTATAATAATAAGGTGAAAATAAAAAAAACTAGGTTAGTAGTCCATACAAGTAAACAACCTAGTCAGATAAGCTAATCAGTTAGTTAAGGATAATAATAGCTATTAAGGTACTTTGGTACCTCCATAGCCTTCGGGTTACAATGTGTGAACCTTTAGGTTCTTATGTTGCCTTTAAGTTATGATGCATTAACCTTTGAGTTATTACATAGCCTTTGGGTTATGATGTATTTTGGCTTACAAGTCTATTATTCTTGTCTTTGAACCTATGTTCGTAAATAGACCTATGAGTTAATTGAGGCCTTACTGGCCTACCTTATGTTTTTATTGAGGCCTTACTAGCCTACCTTATGTTTGACTTTTGGGTCTTATAATGATTTATGACCTTTTAGTCTAATGCTTTTGATCTTTGAATCTATTTATAAACCTTTAAGTCTAAAACATGCAAAGCCTAAATGGTTCTGAGGGCCTACGTGGTCCACTGATACTCTGTTATCCACAGTCTTAATTATGGGCCTAATAAATGAACATTAAAGAAGAAATGAATATGGTTTATATGATGTAGGACAATATGAATGATGTATGAAACTATGAATGATGCATGACTTTATGATGCGTTATGTATATATTTTATGCCATGTTATTACATATATGCATGTTATGTGTAAAGTTGCATATCATGTATTAATATAAATGTATATATTTCACATATTCATGTATGATGTTATATGGCTTAATTACATAAGTTATATTAATTATACCAATAAGCTATTGCTTAATGCATCATCTATCTTTGTAATGCATAGGTAAAGAGACAGTTTGAGCTAAAGCCTCAGATTATCAAGATTATCAAGAGAAGTTGATTCTTTTGGTATATTTTTGGTATATATGTCTAAATTATGTGATGTATAGTTGTAAAGCACTCATGTGATGTAATTTTGGGAAAAATAGACCTAAGCTCTATGTAAATGTAAATTTTAGATTTTAAATGTCTATAACTTATTTTAAAGTTGGTTTTTGAACTATTTTACTTGTATGATATTATTCTTATTGCATGGTTTGTGATTCTAAGATATTGGTTGATTGGAGTGATCAAGAAGATCATAGGAGTTGTGGAATGAGTTAAAAATGTTTATAGAAGTGTGTTTTATCATGAAAGTTACTATTTATATTTAGATTTATGTCCTGGTATAATCGTTATACTGCCAGATTTTTGGCACAAAAATTCCCAATTATGAATCAAACCTAGATTTTTGAAAAGTTTTTTTGAACCTGTATTTTTATAAAGACTTGTTTTATTAACAAGGTTTAAAATCAGGTTTTTAATGAGTTACTATTAGTAAGAGTTTGGATAATGCATTTCTATATGCATCCTTTATTCGAGTTCGATGAGAGGTTTGAGTGAGGGGCGTCACATCTAGTGCTATCAGAGCTCTAATTTAGGCATTCCTAGTTAACATATGAGTGCTTTTAGGATTAAGTTTATACAAATCATAATTTATGATATTAAGGTTTATAAATTGTTCTCTTACCTATAGATAAGATGAGTGCTCCAGCACCACACAGTGATGAAGAAATTGAGAGTCATACTTTGATGACTGTGGCACTAAAGGCTATTAGGGTTGAATCTATTTTAGGTAGTGTAGTGAGATAAGCATTATTAGTAGTATAAGTACCGCTAGTATTTTTGGATGAGATGCTATAGTTTTTGAGATAGACTACAGCTATTGCACCTCTATTACTAACACAATAACCTAAAGTACTATTAGCTCTCTAAAAATAATTAAGAAGATGGGAGCTAAAGATTTCATAAGTAAGGGTGCGGTGGAGCCTAGCAAAGTGGAATACTGGTTAGATAGGACAAAGAAGTTTATGAAGCAGATGAGATACACCCTAAAAGAGAAGGTTATATAGGCCACATCTCTCTTGCAAGAAGTGGGATCTAAATAGTGGGAAGATTTGACAGAGCACAAGATTGAAGATAAGTTGACATGGAACTTTTTTTGATAGAGATCCATAAGAAGCACATTACAAAAAAACTACCTAGATAAAAGGAGTTATCAATTCATGGATCTAAAGTAATAGTAGAGGTTTATTGGGGAATATGAGAAAGATTTTGCTATTCTCAATTGTTATGCTAAAGAGATAATATCTACTAAGGTTGACAAGTGCAAGAAGTTTGAGATAGGCTTGTATGTGGATATCAAGTCAAAGGTAGTTCTTATGAAGATTTAAGACTTCTCAGAGCTATTGTCTATCTACTAATCTATTGAAGGGGTATAGAAGGAGAAGAGAGACTTCTACCTAAATAAGTAACATCGTTAGAGAGCTTTTAGTGTAGCTCAATAGATAAGGACAAAGTTTAAGGGATATCAGACTAGGGCATAACAATAGACATAGAGATAGGGTCAGTATCAAAAGAAAGATTAAGGGAATAAGAGCAAGGCTGGACAATAACAATCTCAAGCTACCAGTACTCCAGTGCCTACACCTAAGAGTGGCTAGTTATCTTAGTGTCAAAATTGTCATATGAGAAATTAAGGGAAGTGTTAGAAGCTAAAGTCGGGTGTGTGCTTTACATGTGGATTACTAAATCATTACTGCAGGGATTATTTAAAGAGATCTAATGCTGGATAGAGATCTGCACCTATTTCTACTAGAGCCTAAATAAGAGGTCATATAGATAAGGGATTGAGATTAGAGAGAGCTCAAAAGGACTAACTAAAGTTTAAGGTTGAGTATAGGGCTTCTGCCAGGTAGTATGTTATTAAAGCTAAGGTGAAGGCCAATTTGCTAGATGTCATTACCGGTACTTTCCTTCTCTTTGATTCTCCTAGTTTGGCTTTGATAGATCTAGGGTCTACACACTCATATATATATATGCATAGTATGAGTATAAGACTAAGGGTTAGCTTTAGAGTTTTTTAACCTTGAGATCATGATTAGCAACACTATAGGCCAGCATGTCTTATTAAACAAGGTTTATAAAAAGTGTCTTTTAAAGGTGTAAGGGCACAAGTTTTTAGGTGATCTCATCGAGTATCCTTTTGATGAATTTGACTTGATATTGGCCATAGATTGGTTATCCAAGAATCAAGCCATTATAGGCTATAATTTATAGAGGTTATCTCTTAATGTTGAAGATAGAGATGAGATTACAGTGATAGGTGAGAGGATAGACTTTCTATCTAATATTATCTTAGCTATTATAGTAAGATGGTTGTTAAGAAAGAGTTGTCAAGCTTTCTTGGCTCATGTATATGATACCTACAGTGGAGAGCTAGATGCCAGTTTTATACCAATAGTGTCAGAGTATATGGATGTTTTTCTTAAAGAGTTACCTGGTTTACAACTTTAATGGGAACTCAAGTTCAGTATTAAAGTTTTGCTTGGCACTACTCTAGTATCAATAAATCCTTATCAAATAGCTCTAGTAGAGTTAAAGGAGTTGAAACTTTAGCTATAAGAATTGCTTAATATAGGTTTTTATAAGGCTAAGTGTATCACTATAAGGAGCACTAATGTTGTGTGTGAAGAAGAAGGATTGTTCTCTTCAATTATATATAGATTATAGACAGCTGAGCAAGGTAACCACTAAGAATAAGTATCCTTTGCCATGGATTAATAATCTATTTAATCAACTTATAGGGGCTAAAGTATTTTCCAAGATTGATCTTAGGTTAAAATTTTATCAGTCAAGGGTTAAAGAATCTGATGTGGCAAAGACTGTATTTATAATGAGATATTACCACTATAAGATTTTGGTAATGCCATTTAGGCTTACCATTACCAATGCTCTAACAACTTTTATAGATATGATGAACCATGTGTTCTGACCTTTTTTTGGACTAGTTTATAGTGGTTTACATAAATAATATATTGGTTGACTCAAAGAGTAAAGAGGATTATGAACAACATTTGAGAATAGTTTTTCAAGTTTTGAGGGACAAGAAGTTGTATGCTAAGCTTAATAAGTCCGAGTTCTAGTTAAGTGAGGTGTCTTTTCTTGGACACATAGCTTATATAAAAGGTATATGGGTTAATCCTAGTAAGATTAAGGTAGTTATGTAGTGGAAGCCACACAAGAATACTGTAGAGATCAGGAGTTTCCATACTTTGGCAGGGTATTATAGATGATTTGTCAAATGATTCTCTTTAATTGCAGCACTTATAACTCAACTACTGAGGAAAAAATGTTAAATTTGTTTGGGATGATTGATATTAAGAGAGTTTTGATAAGCTTAAAGTGATATTGATAGAAGCTTTGATTCTTTTATAGCCAATTTCTAAGAAAGACTTAACTATCTATAGTGATACATCTTATAATCGATTGGGTTGTGTTTTAAAGTAAGAAGGCAAAGTTGTCACTTATGATTTAGAGTTAGTAGCTATTGTGTTTGCTCTAAAGATTTGGAGACACTATCTTTATAGAAAGAAATGTTATGTCTACATCGACCATAAGATTCTAAAGTATCTTCTTATATAGAAAGAGATGAACTTGGGAGAGAGGCAATGGATGGAATTAATCAAAGATCATGACTGTTTAATTGATTATCATCTAGGAAAGGCCAATGTAGTGGTGGATGCTCTTAGTATGAAGTTCATGGCAGCCATAAGAGTTGTGAATGTTATATTACAACTTATGGGTGATGATGCTTTATTGGTAGACATACAAGTAAAGCCTAGTTTGTTATAGCAAGTCAAAGATTCTTATAAGGATGATCATAGGTTGATAAGTATGATAAGTGCTATCCAAGAGGGGAAGCCTATTGAGTATGTGATCAGGTTGATAGTTGTTTATACTACCATGATAGGATCTATGTGCAAGATATAAAAAAGTTGAAGAAGCAGATTTTGCAAGAAGTTCATAATGCTCCTTATGCTATGCATCTTAATAGCAGCAAGATATATCAAGATTTGAAGATATATTATTAGTGGCCTGGTATAAAGAAGGATGTATCAAAGTTTATGACTAAGTGCTTTACTTGTTTGCAAGTGAAGGCAAAGCATAAGGTTTTATTTGGATTGCTTCATCTTATAGCAATTCCAGAATGGAAATGGGTTAGGGTCACTATGGATTTTGTTGTTAGGTTGCCTATGACGAGGAGCAAATGTGATTCAATTTAGGTTATGGTAGATCATTTGACCAAGACTACTCATTTCATACTAGTGAGGATGGACTACTCTTTAGAAAAGCTTGCTTAGATATACATTGATGAGATTGTCAAATTTCATAGAGTGTTATCTTAAATTATATCTATCAACTCTCTTTATCAGATTACTGAAGAAATCTAATAAGTGGTGCATTTCCCACTTGGTCACTAATCCTAAAATTTCTCCGAGGTTCATTCATTTAACATTTATAGAAAATTTATTAATTAATCATATATGGCCTAATTTGTTTGTATAACCTCGAGTCTATGTTATAAAGGGTGTATTTATTCCAAAAAATCATTATATAGGCCATTTTACAATTTATAGAAATTTGGGCAGCACAACGGCTACCCAAATGACATTTTAAAAATTTTCCACTTGTAAAAAGCACTTCTAGCAATCATATTTTCAATTCTATCACTCCTAAAATTTTTTAGTCCTCCTAGTATCAATATCACATAGGGCCTCATGCCCACATTAGCACAATCAGCATAAAATTTAAATCCGTCCAGATATCACATAACTTAATTATTCATAACATAAAGGCTTGTTTATCTACAATCTATTTTACTTAAATTTATAAACTACAATAGCTTCTAAGCTTGCTGGACACATAACCTATAGCTTTTACATGAATTCCTACTTTTTTTACATCAATATATAAAAAATTTAGGATTTTACTATCTCTGCTACTACACTGCACATGCTATGAGGCTCAACCACTATCCTTGCTTACCTGTGCACCAAAATAGTAGCACACTGAGTATAAAACTCAGCGGTGATTTCAATATATTAAAAACATGGCTTATGCAAGCACACAGATGCTTTATTACATTAACAAC
Organism: Hura crepitans; assembly: GCA_948208565.1. Taxonomy (NCBI): domain Eukaryota; kingdom Viridiplantae; phylum Streptophyta; class Magnoliopsida; order Malpighiales; family Euphorbiaceae; genus Hura; species Hura crepitans. Next base: position 3,782 of record CANXYI011261818.1, on the reverse strand, counting down.
ATAGGATTTAAATGTATAGAAGCCAATTAAAAATACAATACTCATTTTATTTACATACATTCCATTAGCCAGGTAATTACAGTTATGTTATTGTGATAATTTCATTCAATTTATTGCTTCAATTTATTCAATTAATAAATTATTCCTAGTTGCATGATTTAAATTATTAAATAGGCCTAAGTAGGTAGACTACATTTTTAGACACTAGACCAAGAGGGAATTGAAAAATATGCAGTGGCCAACATTTTGGACCCTAACCGCTACATCGACCTGTTATAGCCATAGGGATTAGTTCATAGGAAGCTCTCAGAGGGCAAAAATAATGATTAACTATGTATAAGGATCAATCCGTAGACTTCTTAATGGTAACTAAAAATTTGTAATGGCCTACATTTTGGACCCTAACCGCCGCATCAGCTTGATACAACCATAGGGATCAGTTCATAAGAACCTTTTAAAGGGCAAAAATAATGAGCAACTGTGCATAAGGATCAGCTTATAGACCTCCCAATGGCAAAGTAACTATGCATAGGGATCAGTCTATAGACCTCCCAATGGCAACTAATTATATCAAAGAAATCATTTGGGTCTGCCCCCCAAACTAGTGCAGTAGCTTAATTATGAACATTAGCCACTGTACCGGCACTATCTGATAAACAGAAAGTCTAGCAACTACTAATCCTTAAGTAGACTAATCAACCTATCTAGTATGTGTCTAACTAATGGCCCATCTAACTTTATTTTAAGTTTATTTCTTTACTAATCAACTTTTTATAAAATTCTAAGTCCAAAAACATATAGTTACAATTTTTATCTGATTGTCAAATTTTGACATAGACAGTTACAGGTCATTTTTAGCCTTACTAAGCAACTATGAGTCTATTACCTAAGCCTAATTTAAGTTTATCCTATAGACATCATTAAGTCTATTTTATTTCATTAATTTAAAGTCCAATTATAGGCATGTTATAGACCATATTCATGTCATGTTCCAAGTGGTCATTTTTCAAGATAGTTATATGTCAGTTATGAGTACAATACATTGTTATAGGCCTATAGCCACTGATTTCTAGGTATATTCCTATACCCCTTTTTATGCCAAAACAATTAGCCATTGTAGGATCAAGTTCAAGTCATCTCATATTTTCACATTGGCCTCAAAAGTGGCCTCAAATTTCTTTTAAACTTAAGTGCACAAAAGTTTACAATATAGGCACCATTTCATGCCATTATAGATCACTTTTTAAGCTAATTTTCCATACTCTTTTAAAAACATTTACAAGACTTTTTTTTTACTTAATTAAGGCCATTATTTTCTTATGCATTATTTAATCTTTAGCATGCCATATTACTCACTTGTGGGGGTTATCATGCCAATTTCATGATATACAATTAATATCTTTCAACTATACCATTCTCACATGTTCATATTAGCCTATATCATATATATTATGCCAATGTCCACATGCAAACCTCTCGACCAACCATGTTTTATAACCAATTATATACATTTTTCCATACATTATTACACCTATATGCCATATATTATTATTCAATCTCATGACTACATGTAACTACTTGGGAGCCATGTAATACAAGCTATTACACCTGCATGTCTCGACCATATTTATTATACACATAAGTATGTATTATTTCATAAAGCTTATTACCTTGGCATACATTCCCATGCCACACCTACTTACTATCATGATCCATCTACCACATACACCACCATACACACCTTAAATCCCACTCATACCCCTCGGCCACACCTTGTAAGAGTAGTATATATACATTCATTCACAATTAACCACACCCTAGTATTCATTTAGCACACATATGCCCACTTACTATGTCACCCTACCATGCCAAGCACTTTCCTTCTTATACACGTTCACCACTATTTTATTCATAACATATTATTCTAATAACATTACCAAGATCACATACCCATGCAATACTACTTGCCTTCCAAGCCAAGATACCTACTTAATACCTCTTGGCCATATTCATTTTATAACTAGATACATACATTTTTTATTAAGTCACCACAAAAATTTGTCATACACTATCATTCTAGCAAAAGCATACATTTATATATCCCACATCATACATTACATGCCATTACCCCCCTTTCACACACTTGCTTACTATATGCCTTTTAAGCTAAGGTACCAATCGTTACCTCTCAGCCTAAGGTTGTAATCTTCCTAACCCATATGTTCCCCCTATATACCTATACATTATTCATTCGTTCCTATGACATACGCACACCTACAATACAAATATACACTAAAATGTCAAAGGCAAGGTTATATACACACCACACCTCTCAATTTTTTAAAGCATCACCATATATACATAACTTTCCATAATTGCACACATCATTCATTAGCTCATCATGCGATCAGCATAATATCAATCCATACCAATATTCCTCATACCCAATTATCAAGCGCACACACTCAACTTTCTTAAGAAACACTTCTAATATATTAAATTCACTTACCTTTAACAATTTGAGTGGACTTCCACAGTTCAGCCTCTTTTATATCCTTGTAGAGCTATGCCTTTTATTAGAGCTTTCACCATTTACACCTTAGTGTGGAGTTCACCTTAAAATTTATACAGGTCCCCCAATTCTAAAGCTACCACTAACTTTAGATTGGAAATAAGTACTAGAAATGGAAAATAAATAAAAAGGGATAGCTTACTTACACCTATTATTCCTGGTCACGCCCCTTTAATTGAACTTAGGCCTGAGGCAAATTTCCTTTATTGATGGTGGTGAGCTATGATGACAAATACTTCATAGGCCAATCTCTTCACATCTATAGTGATTTTGAGTGAGATTTAGCTGAAGAATTGTGAAGGAAATTGATCCTAAAGTGAATGTCCTTTGCCGAAACTAATGTAGGCAGCAAAGTTGGGAAAAAGAAGAAAAGAAAATAGAGGTGGGTGAAGGTAGGGGCTATGTGGCACTTAGGTGAAGCTGTCCATATATCTAATGTGCTGGTGGGAGTGTTGGGGTGCCTTCGGTCATGTCATGTGGCACCCAATCACCCCAAAACTCGATTTTTTGGAAAATTAGTGATGACATTTTGGGGAATTTTTAAAAATCACTTGAACATCAAAAAAATTATGTCATTTGATCCTAAAATCCTTAATTAGGCTTAATTAAAGGCTCATCAAATTTTGTAGCAAAATTCCTCGGGAAGTAGGTGAACTAAATTCTCAAGATCTTAGTTTTTTAGCTGAATTTCAAGAAAATTTAAAATTTCACCCAAACCTCTAAAATTCATCACGTTTATTTTAAAAACCCTCAAATAGCCTAATTTAGGGGCATGCAAAATTTCATGAAAAAATTCCTTCGAGAGATAAGCCAGCGAAATTCTCGAAATGTTGTGGTTTTGTCGAAAATTTTGAAAAATCCTCAAACGACCTTAGAAAATTAAAATTCCATCTCTATTGGCCTAATTACAAGTTTTAACCTTTAGGGTATGATATTTTTATGTCCATCTTGTCTCTTCCTAGGTCATTCCCAAGCCTACTCAGTTTAAGCCTACGGCCCAAAATAATTTATTAGTTCTACTAACTTTTTAATTTAAGTCATTTTCACACTTTTTAAGTCCCTTAAAGTTTAATGACAAGTATGCCCTAACTCGAGCCTCGTGAAGGTGACCCAACACTCTGAGCACACTTTTTAGGCCTCAAGGTACTATTCATAGAGCCTCGACATGCGAACATTACAGGTACTTAGTTAAGCTTTAGTACAACATTCC
>CANXYI011261633.1:0-10674 GCA_948208565.1 Hura crepitans | reverse complement strand
CTATATGTTTAGATTTGATTTTGATTATTCAAATTTATTTTAATGTGATTAAATTTAAACTTGAGACATGTTTAAATTGGATTTTTGCTATTCTATGTGATGTGGTCGAATTATCAAGGAGGAAATCCTCCTATGCACATTAAGGGTCTCTACGTATAGGGAGGAGAGCCTTTTTTTAATTTTCTATACATAACATGATTAAATTGATTTTTTAACAATTTACTTTGGTATATTTTAAATTAAAGTGTTATTTTGATTTAGATTATAAGTGCATAAATATTAAAAATTAAAAAAATTTACAAAACAATTGAATTGAATATTATGGTTAAAATTGTTCTAGCTGAATTGGTCACATATGATGTGTTTATTGATTTAATTGATTTCAAAAAATTTCAAAATTATTTTTTTATATATCAGTGATTTATATGATGTTAATTAAATGTTTCTTGATGCAAAAAATTAGTTTCACATCAATTTGAGTGATAAACTTGCTTTATTGTCAAGATTGTAATATTTTTTATTTGTTAAATGGTCCAATTTTGTCACTTTGGTTTGCCATGCATTTCAAAACTTTCATGGCTTTTTCAAATATTTAAATTCAAATGGTCATATATTGCCTTATTATGCATTCATAATAGATATATCATCATTTTATCTCTTACATTCTTTTACATTGATGATTTACACTCATTGAAGCATTTTCGAATTTAATATCCATTTAGTTGTTTGATGTATTATTTTCGTTATACAAGCTCCATAAGCTTGTTTAAAGGTACACAGTCATCTCTATGCACATTCATTACCATGATCTAATTATTCTCATGCCATGTATGTCAAAATGATCAATATCATGTGATATAAGTTGCAAATTAATAATTGACTCGATTTTGTTAACGGTATGCATGACACAACCTAAACATGCCTAAACTAATTGATAGGTTCATACAAGGCATTCGACTACTTCTAGCATGCACATTATTTCATATAGCATTCAAACTCATACAGAATCAAAATCTTGATTAAATGAGCCATATGCATAATTCCCTAGGCACACAGCACATAATATGGCATAATTGGTTTTCAACTTGCATAATGCATTTATAAGCTCTATATCAACATTCTTGCAATTTCATCACTCATAATCACACCAAACCATCACATATCATGCTTGTATAATGTCATTCATCATAAATTTCTACTTATGGCATTTATTTCATTTTTGGGCATTTAATTACATTTTATTACAATTATGGACATAAATGCACATAACACTTTTAATAAGATTTTATGCAATTTAAGGTGATTACACATACCAAATATGGTCATACAAGACACCCAAAGTAGGTCTAGGCCTTCTTCTTACTTAGGGAGGCTCTAGTCGATGTATTGCCTACAAACACAAAAAGGTACAAAAATCAAATATTAATATAAAATAATAGAAAAGTCAAAAAAATATTTTGAGCTTATATATTAACTCTACAACACCTTATGAACTAGTGAAAATAAAAAAAGCAAAGAAGAAAAACTCAAGTGTCAAGAGGTTACTATTCACCTTAAGAATCTTCTTGGTTTTTTTTTAAAATACTATATCATTCTTGATAATTTTGGTGTCCACAGACTCATCTCGGGACACTCTTCGAACCAGCTGCAAGCTTGTGGAGTAGGTCACTTTGACAAGGAAGAAATCAAAGGGAGAAAAAGAGGGAGAGGGGACAGGTTTTTTGGTGGAGTGGAGGAGAGGTGTGGTGTATTATGGTGTAAATAGGTGGAAATAAGATTTCCCCTATTTACACCTTTTCAAAAAATAATTTTTCGTTCTTTTGAAAAATAATTATAACTGATTAGAATGTTAGTTTTTCCCTACTTCTATCCCCAAAACTCCATCAATCCTAGCCTTAAATCCTCCTAAAATCTCAAGACCAAATCATGACAATAACCCAAAAAATTAATAAATTTTATGTCCTAAAAATTGGGTAAAAATAGTTCCCGAACTTGAAAATTTCCGATTCAAAGCCATTGGACTATTTGAAATATTTGAGTAATAGGTTGTAACATTTTCATATTATTTTGAGCAACTTTTTATTTATTTTACGCTTAAGCTTTGCTTGTGACACTATTCATAAGACACTATCGTAAAATCTTAATTAGAATTTTTAACCATCCAAATGACTTCAGATTGGCTTCAAACTTTGCCCAAAATTCTCCTGTAATTAATACCCCCTATTGATACACTTAGTGCTACTTGCATTTTTGGAAGCACAATTTATCTCGAGAAGTACTATTCACGAGAGTTGGGATTTTCAGGTCGTTACATTGACTGACCTATAAATGCCCAATATTGGCATGAATCATATGGTGTGATCCTAAGTTATGTATAGGAATAGATCGGACAAAATTAGGAGTTAAATAGGACTTAATATTATAGAATTGATAAAAGTTAAACGAATAATAAAGGGAGAAATATGAGAATGGGTGACCTAGCAGGAAGTGCATCGCTTATTGGGTTTCTTTGGGAATCTAGTAGGGGGTGTCACAACAAAACTATACCATGATAAGAGGTTGTCTACACCATACTACTATCTCAAGGCTAGATATGAATCTAGATTTATCTATAACCTACGCATCAAAAAACATTATGTGATAAGCATAAAGCTTAGTGGTGTACTTGATAAAATATGCACATGCATACGTGCACTTATTCTAAGCATGCATTTCAAACAAAGTGTTATGACATGAAACCTTCACCCAATTTACCTTGCCTCTTATGTTACCCATTTAGGTATTTTAGGTCATTATTACCATAGTTTATTCCTACTCATTTTTATGTCACTTACGTATTCTAATTCATCATTTATGTTTATTTCCTCTTTTACTTGACATAATTATGCCTCATATTCATGGACTAATTTATTTCTTTAATTAATGCCAAGTTATTACCCAGTTTACTTAATTGTTTAAACTAAGATTATTAATCAATTCATTTAATTCATATATCATATTTATATCATTTCTTTTCTCCAGCCTATATCTAAAAGACATATATCCAAGTACTGGATATTAGGATCACATTATACAGTGGCCCACATTTTGCACCTCAGTGCTACTGCATCGACATGTCACATTAGTGTAATGTGTAGTGGCCCTATTGAACCTTCTAATGGTTGTACTCACTTAAGATTATATGTTGTAATTCTATTAGACCTCCTAACAATTGCACCCATATCAAATAATCAAATAAAATATATATAGCTAATATATGGTTGTGCAGTGGTTCTATTAAATGTCCCACTAGCTACACCTATTTAAGATTACGTTTATGGTTTTGTAGGACCTCCTAGAAATTGCATCCACATAACAAAATCAAATAAAATCAAGTATCAATAGTAATGACACCAAGGTGCCTTAGTTGCTACTATGTCCCATAGTTGATCAGTTAACTTATCTAGCTGGCTATCTAATGTATATGCGCTATCCTATTTCCACTTTTATTGTTTATAATTCACATGTCCATGTTATCATGCTAGATTCCAATCATACATTTATTTGACAATGCCATGTCAATAACATGTTACTTGTCTCATCATATAGATCTTATCATGTACATTCATACATTATCATTAAGCATTATTATTTCAATAGTTGATTCATATCATCTTATTCAAATTATCATTTCCATTATGTACACCAATGTTTAACATCTTTAATTCTTATGTTAACCATTGATAATACATATATTATTAAGTATCATCACTAATTCAAATGTTGCACACAAAATTGCACTACAGATGTCACTATGCATGCACGTACATTTCATGCACCATAATCACATTATTTCACATAGTAATCAATGTGCATCACATTACCTATTATACTTATTAATTCTAGCTCATTATAATTTAATTTCTTTATCATACATAACAATTTCTCAAATTCCATCTATGTCTGTAAATTCCATACAACATACACATTTTTCTATCTTCTATATTTAGCTTTTTTTTCACTACATTTTTCAATCAAATTAGTCCATTTACATGCATTAAACCCTAAAATACACTAAAAGTCAATTTAAGGTTATTCTAACCCCTAAAATCATGCAAACCCTAAATGACACCAATTATGGAAATTTCACAATTCATACTTCTAAGTATATATTTTTATCAAATATATTTGTAGCGATGTTATTCAATATCTCGAGTTTGATTCTATAGCCTTTCCATGTCTCAGTTATTATTCTCTATTTTTTCTAAATTTTATAATACACAATAAATTAGAAAAACTCATAGAAAAATATATATAACTCTAAATTTGAAAATAAAGCTAGAACCATGATTTACAGTGCCTCTAGTTACCTAAAAAATTTTTAAGGCTTGATTCGGGGTTCACTATGATTTAAGGGTTTAAAACCTTAAACATTTAACTCTCTTTTTGCCTTCAAATGTCCCCCTTATGTAAAATTAACTAGGCAATTACCATCTAGAGATCTTTTAGAGCATGTTTTGTGTAAAAAGCATGTGGTTTGGTAGAGGAATGAGAGAAGAATGATGAATAAATAGGGAAGGAGAGAGAAAGGCATGGTGGTGTTGGCTATGCAAGGAATAATGGTGAAAAATGAGTTATTTTGATCATGTACACATGCACACACATTACACCTTTTATATTAATAGGTTAGATTATCACGTTCATGCCATATGTCAATCAGATGGCCACGATTAATCCTTTTATGTTTTATGCTTTAAAATTGTGGTTTTAATGTTAGAGGCCTTAAAAAAATATTTCTTTTAGTGTCAAATTTTATGGGAATTATCATTTCAGGTACCCTAAAATCTCAAGTCTAAATTCCAATAAGAGTAAGGTTAACTATTCACTCATGTATTTAAGAAATTCTAATAAAATATCAACTGATGTCAAAAAATTCTAAATCTATCACAATTGAATTATTTGGAACTTTTTACTTGTAGGTATGCTATTTTCAAGCCAATCCAAGTATATCCTAGCCATTTTTCAACATGATGTAAACTTAGGTCACTATTCATTAGATATTAGTGTGAAAACTTTTATTGGTTCAGTTGCTAGTGCAAATAACTCCATTTTTAGCATTATTTAGTGCATGACAGTTCAATGACTAGTACTCCCCTTTGGCCACCTCAACGTGACCTTATTACTCTGGAAATACTATTTATGCCCTAAAAAGTACTATTCATAAAATCAGGACTTTTGGGCATTACAATGTTGACAAGCATAGTTGAACTTTGCAAAAAAATGTGATTTCTAATTGAATTTTGATTCCAATCATAAATTGATTTAAGTTTCTAATTAGTCTAGGATTTAAAATTGATAATGTGGTCTAGGTCTTATTCTATTTCAATATGGTTAAATGTTCTCAAAATAGATTAAAATAAATAGACATATGTTATGTGCTTTTCCTTCTTTGAAGAATTAGAATTCTACATTTACAAGCTTGAAGTGTTTTACTTACTTCAGAATTCCGTTGAGATTAGAGCTTTGCAAATTAAAGAGATGTGATTTAAAATTTTTTACATGATTAAATAATTAAATTACATGACTAACATTATTAATTCTCTAACAAATGTGCATGAGAATTAATTAGGTAAAAATTGGATACACCAAACTAGTTTTATAATTGTTATAGTCCTAACAATCAACAGTAATCAAAATTTAAGGGTTTAAAACAAGTATTTTACTAAAAATGCATATTAGGGGGGTGTATGTTTGGCATGATAACTAGTTATGGACAAAAACCAATATTATTGATTTATATAGCATAAAATTTTCACTAGTTAAATTAGACCTATGTGTCCTAACATTTTCTCTCATTTTTATTGTATTTATGTTCTCGTCTAATTCCCCTCACATCTAACATAAGGTCTTTTAAATAATTTTATAATATAATCATAAAGCATATTTGTAGATTTATTACATTTTATTAGGGATGAGCAGTTAGTATTTGGAGTCACCACTAGGCTCTACACCAGGACCACTAATCTTTTTCCTAGAAAGGATTTAGAATCAAATCTTATTTGTAATGCCTATTTTTTAGGCTACATGAATAGTGCCACTAGGTTCGGGAAGTGTGATCGAGTTACCGATCACTTGCACATAAATTGAGGTAGCAACACTTGTTATGAAACTTTGAGGGGCTTTAAATTGATTAAAAAGGCAAAATTTAAAAATTTAACAAAGCTAATAATTAATTTCGGACTATAAGTTATCCCTCTATGTGATAAAATTTTTTATGCCGGGAATAACTCGAGATGAGCCCAAACAGACCCGAAAATATCAGACCTTAAAGCTTAAAAAATTCCATTGAGTTCATTGGTGGAAGAATTTTTGAATTCCAAGGTCGTTTCTAAATTCTTATAATTTTTTAAGTTGGCACACAAATTGAGGTAATTAAAAAACTATCCTATAAATGGAATTTGGCCGTGAAAATTTACAAGTATGTAAAAGGGATTAAAATATGAATTTTAAAATACATGGTGTAATTTTTTTAGGTCCATGTGAATTTTGGTGAATTTTTGAAGTTTTGTCAAAAATCGAGTTGTTTCAAGATGGTTTGAGTAGTTGTGGGCCGCACCCATATATTGCAAGCTAGTGTAAAGCCATGACAAGTGGCAAAGCCACTTGACAAGTGGATATTTCCACTAAATAAAAGGAAATTTTTTTCCTTCTTCTCCCTATTGGAACCGATGCCACAACAAGGTTTAAGAGTTAGCTTCATCTTCTTCTTTTAGCCAATTCTTAATTCCTAAATTCATTTTGGTGTGTTAGGAAAGGGAAAAAGAATTTTTGAAAGAGAACCTCTCAACAATTCATGAAAATTCTTTAAAATTTTTTGGATAGAAGCAGTCTAGCGGGGGGTGCTTCTAATGAGTTCTTTATTATTCCTTGCGGAGTCCTCTTTGCTGGAAATGGGTATTTGAGGTGCCTAACATTTATGGCAATGTGTTTTAATGGCTTTTTAAGGTGATTGAAGAGGAGAAACACTTGAAGGAAGAAAGAAGCTTTTTGTGGAAGGGGTGGAATTAAGGTTTTAGCAATCTCAAAGTAGTGTCCTTGAGAGGTAAGTTAATTCTAGCATTTCTTTCATGCCATTTGATCTTTGAGGGGGCTAAAAATGGGTTTTAGAAGGGTGGAATCTAGTGGCATGTATTGGTACTCTAATGCTTTAATGGAATCCGTTAGATGTATTAAGAAATTAGGCATTAAAATAGGTAGGATTTGATGAGAATTAGCTTGTCCTGTGTGTGCATGTTGGCTTGCTTAAAGCTTTGGCATGGGAATCGGCTTGTTTATTTATTGAATTTAGTGATAACAAGCAAGAATTATTTCCTATAATATGTAGCTATATGTGATGTATGTGTAGCTAGGTGTTTTGGCATGTATTCTAGATGTATGCTATATGAAAGAATAGTGTGGCATGTGGTAAGCTAAGTTAGTGGATGGTTATAGTGATTTCTTTGAATGGACAAGAAATGTAGTATGGGTAAGTCACTGAAAATGGCATGAAATCATACATGTATGTATATGTATGTGTTTAAGCTATGGGTGAAAGGAGGAATGTGTGATAAACATCATTGAAATGCATGATTAAGGGCAATAGATGGTTAAACCTGAGAGCTACACTAGTAAAAATGGCATGAAAATGTTGGTAGCATGTATGTAATGTCTATACATTATATGATATAATTATACGAGCTACATTTTGTTTACTTATTTTCCATGAATTTAGTTAATGTATATACTTAAAATGGCATTAAATGTGGTTAAGAATTGGCATGTAAAATAAACTTAAACTTTACTAGACTTATAATTTGCCTTTAAGGGCTTTGGCTTGCGAGTACATAATGTGACTATAATTGGTGCCTATTAGGGCTATAATATGTGTTTATATATGGTGGCTTTATGCATATGTTTTGGCCTTAGAAATGGCCTAATGATTATATGGCTTAGGGCCTATGAATCTTGTGTGAATAATTATGAAAATTGCATAGAAATAGGCTAAGAAATTAACCTAGAAAATTCTATTAAAAACTTGCCATAATGACCTATAACTATCCAGTTGACCATTACCTAAATCAAAAATACGATTGGATAGTAAATGATAACTCCTAGAGAAATAATTATAGAATAAATTCAAGCATAATACACCTTGAATTTTGGTATTTTTAATACTTAAAAATTCTTATGAGAATTTACTTGTTACAACTTAATTGTGGCCATACTAGACCTGGCTAAATTTTAACTATGCCATAAAATTCCTATATGTTTGTTATTCATTTAGAAATATTATAAGCAGTCAATCAATAAAGAAATAATCATAAATTAAGTTGTATGGTCCATTAGTTAGACACCCACTGCATGGGTTGACCAGTCAACTTAGGGATTTTAGTAGTTGCTACACTGTCTATTTATAGACAGGGCTAGTACAGCGGCCTAGATCTCTATTAGGCCTACTGTACTAGTCTGTTTGACAAACAACTTTCTACCCTTGCCACTTGATGCTAGTAATTAAATTTTTCTAGTGTAGCAGTGTGGGTTTCAGAGGGCCACTGTACTAGTCTGTTAGACAGACTAGTCTGCTAGGCAGACATAGTTATGCCATCACTAATCTTTAAATAAGGTGGGTATAGCGGCCAAGGTCCTAGAGGGCTAATGTACTAGTTTGTTAGATAGAATAGTCTACTAGGCAGACCATACCTCATTATATATGCCTTGGGCGATATAACTTAATTAGGTTAGTGTAGTGCTTAGGGTCTAGAATGTGGATCATTTCACTATTTTATTCCCCCTAAGTCTATTGTATATCAGTGTTAGATGGGCTAGTTGAAATAAGTTGAATATGAAAAATATAAATTACATGTGATATTGGAATATGATATAAGGCAGAACAAGATATAATCGCTTGAATAATTTGACCATATACGTGTAAAGGCATTTTGGAAATTTTACATGTGCAATGCTTATTGGCTTAATTACCCAAGATTATGCATACAAATTTTTAATAATGATTTAAAACTATGTTATACATAAGTTAAAATGATAAACTAAATAATTTACTAACATGAACCAATCAGGGGCAATTTATTAATTTTGCACATTATGATCTTAAACTGAACTTGTATAATAGGATAAGTTAATAATATAATTACATATGCATGAATAAAACACCCGACATATTTTAAATGTTTGAGTTCACCAGTAAGTATATTATATACTCAGCATACCTATTTTAGTGCATAGGTACCCAGAATAAAGACATAGCCTCATGTAGCAGACAGTTAAGTTTAGAGGTTATTCATCAAAAGGTGGTTAATTTATATTTTGTATAGTTTTGCACTCTATGTACTTAGGTGTGAAATGGGTGTTATGTATATAAAGGACATGTGATGTAATTATACAGGTACAACCATGCTATAATATACCAATGTTTAATCTTTTTGAGTATGTACAACCTTTATTGATGATATGTGAGCCTGAGGCTCTAATTTGTGTTTTTCTCTTGATTATAATTTAAGGCCTATATTAAGATGTGATAGAATGGTGATGTTAGGTTGATACCTAGGGGACTAAAAGGGTTTAAGAGAGGTGAAAATGTGATATAGAAGTGTTTTACATGTTCAAATTTTGGATAATGACCTAGACAGCTATTATGCTATTAGATTCTAGGCAATAATTTGACTAACTTATAATTAATTCATAATGGCATAAACACTATGGCATGAACCTAAAGGAACTATAGGAATTAATGGGACTAAATTTGGAGTCAAAATAAGTTAAATAGTACAGAATAAGTAAGAGTTAAATGAACAAACATAGGAGAAATTACAGGATGGGTGACCTAGTGGGAAGTGCGCCGCTTATTGGGTTTCTTTAGGAATCCTGTAAGGGGTGTTACATTTTATGGTATCAGAGCATGGGTTTAATGTTCCTAGGTTAAGTACATGAGTGCAACTATCTAAGTTTCAAATCCTCTTAACTGTTAAGTTGTACAAGGTTGATAATTTATTTCCTTTGTAGTAAGCATATGGCTAATCAAGTACCCAAAGGAAGGGCCAAGGAAATGGCTAGTTTTGCACCTACTAGTGTACAGGAGGTAGGCAATACATCAGTTCCTAAAACCAGTGATGCTGCCTAGTAGCCATAGCCACAAGTGCCTGGTCAACAACATACAGAGGCATCTCTTGCTTTGTTGCAACAAATAGTACATTTGCTTAGACATACTACTATTGCTACTCGCACTCTACCTCGACCTCCTCTAGCTCTAGTACCACCTCTCCCACTATCTCCTCCATAGAAAACTCCTTTAGAAATATTAAAGAAGATGGGACCTATTGATCTCCTAAGGAGGAAAGAGAATGATGCTACTAGGGCTGAATACTTGCTAGACAAGACATTTAAAGTCTTAGAGCAATTAAATTGTACAAAAGTAGAAAATCTTTAGTTTGCCACTTATCTTCTTTAGGAAGAAGCTTATAATTGGTGGAATACTATTAAGAGAAGAAAAGCGCCTATAGACTTGACGTGGGAGTTTTTCCTTATGTCGTTCAGAAAGAAATATGTACTTAACTCCTATAAGGATAAAAAGAGACAAGAATTCTTAGATTGGAAGTAGGGAAGGAGAATTGTGTTAGAATATGAAAAAGACTTTACCAG
>CANXYI011261621.1:0-10539 GCA_948208565.1 Hura crepitans | reverse complement strand
AGTGATAAAGAAAGCCTTGGACATTAAGGAAGCTGACTGGAAGATTTTGCTATTTTGGTAATCTTTGTAATTTAAAGTGATGTATTAGGGAGCACTTAATGTATATGTAAAGTGGGATGGGTTATATCTTATTTAATTTGTATGTTTGTAACTAAAAACTCTATTTTGGATTGTATGATACTTAAACTAATTTAAAATGGTGAATTGCATGCTTGACTTGTACGATATCTCTTCCTAAGGTAGAGATGTCATACTATGATTTGAGTGTTGCACGACGATCAGACGGATCACCAAATATTGAGAAATGAAAGTATGGAAATAGAACTGTATTTTATAATGCAGGTTGACATAGAAAAATTTTAGGATAGTGTCCGGTACAGCCGTTATGCTGTCGGATTTTTAGTATGAGAATCCTAATTTTCCCTATGCAATATTGTAAGAAAATGTTTTTTTAAACCCCGTATTTTAACAAACTATCTTATTTAATAAGAAATGTTAAATATTAAAATTCAAGTAAATTGAGTATGATATCTCGATAGGCATGCACGCCTTAGTCAGGCTTGACGACCTACCAGCATCTAGATCGAGTAAGGGGTGTCACATTTGGGACCACGCTTAGGTGGATAGGAAACCTATCTAATATCGGAATAGAGGGAAGAAGGTAAAGGCCCTTACAGACACGTTTTGGGTAAAGGGGTGGTTTGGATCCTATAAGAACTCCAAAGTTAAATGTCTTTAGACCAGAGTAGTACCAAGATGGGTGACCACTTAGAAAGTCCTTCCCTTTGTCCAAGAACAAAACCGTGAAGGGCAGTGGCCCAAAGCAGACAATATCTACAAGCGGGTGATAGGGGTTATGACAATTAGTATTAGAGCCTGGTTCTCCCTAGTATGGGTATGATAGCAAGGACACTATGTCCTAAGGTGGGGAGGACCACACTTAGGTGGATAGGAAATCTATCCCATATCGGAATGGAAGAAAGATGGTAAAGGCCCTTGCAAATGCATTTTGGGTAAAGGGGTGGTTTGGATCCCATGAGAACTCTGAAGTTAAATGTGTTTGGACGAAGTAGTACCAAGATGGGTGATCACTTAGGAAGTCCTTTCCTTTACCCAAGAACAAAACTGTGAAGGGCAGTAGCCTAAAGCGGACAATGTCTGCAAATGGGTGATAGGGGTTATAACAGGTGCAGCCACCATAGAGGTTTGTCAGGATCATTGCATAATTAGTGATATCCCATTATACTAGTGAAGTAGCCATCAGGTCAAAAATGTGGGCCACTACACACTATAATCCCGATGTCCAGTATTGGGATTCATGTCTATCAGATATGAGCTAGTCAACTAGAAATTAAAGAAATTGAATTTATTAGCTTTATAAAATGAACTTAATACTTGATATACATAAAATGGATGGACATATAATATGATTGGAATATGATAGTGAATCAAGCATATATAGGTAACTAATGTGCAACATAGTGTGTGTCTTTGCTATGTCATAATTGTGTGATAATGTATGGTAAGTGAGCAATTGTGTGCACACATGCGTTATCATATTTTATTGAATACACTATTAAGTTTCATGCTTAGCGCATCGTGTTTTTGATGCATAAGTAGTAGATAGATAACCTTAACAGTAGCAATGTAGTGTAAAGGAGATCTTATCAATTATTTTGCTATATTTTTGGTTATGTAGTATGATGTATTATTAATAATTATTGTCACTTATATGTAAACATGTTAAGACTAGAGTTTTATGTTATAATAAGTAGGATGTAAACATATTATACAGGTTATGTTGTTATGATGTGCATGTGTATGGTTGAGATTGCATGATATGATATGTATGCTTGAGATGTTGAGTTGAGATGAGGACCAAAAGGGTCTAAGTGGTTAGTTTTAAATTAAAACAGTATAGAAGTGTTATTTTATGTAGTTTTTTTGGGATATGTTATAATGCAATCATCATGCTACCAAAATTTTGTTAGAATGAGACAGTTAAGATGATATGTGTGTCATTCATATGGAAGGGTTTTAAAAACATAATAATGGTTAAGATAATATAAGTTGCTTTTTGTGTCATCTCTTATTTGGACTAGAAATAGTTCAAGTAAGAGGTGTCACAATATGGTATCCCTTATTTAGATCTACCTACCAAGTCGAGTAAGGGGTGTTACATATTCAAATTATGTAGCAGTTGAAATGCACTCTTAAAGAGAGGGTCATTTATGTGACCTCTCTTTTACATGAGGAAGCCTTTAAGTGGTGGGAGGCCTTGACAGAGTATAGAGATGAGCAGGACTTGACATGGGATTTCTTCCCAAATGAGTTTTAGAAGAAATACATTACAGAGGGGTACCTAGACAATAGAAGGCAAAAGCTTATGGATCCAAAATACGATTAAAGGACTATAGCTGAGTATATAAAGGACTTTGCCATGTTAAGCCAATATGCTAAAGACATGGTTGTTATAGAAGTTGACAAATGTAAGCAATTTGAAAATACGCTTAATATGGATATCAAGATATGAATAGCTCCAATAATGAACAAAGATTTTTTAGCACTAGTGGTAACTTGTCACACTATAGAGGAGGTTTAACATGAAAGGAAGAGACCTATCAGAAGAAGAGGTCCTTTAGCCAAGGATCAGCCAGTGTAACTCAGTATTTAGAGAAGAGGCTTAAGGGTGATCAAACAAGGGCATAACAGTAGTCCTAAAGATAGGGCCAATCATAGAAAGTAGGATAAAGGAATAAGAATAAAGCTAAGTAGTAATCTTAGGGTGCTAGTACTTTAGCCTCTATTGTTAAGAGCAATTTAGTGCCTCAATGTCAAATGTGTCATTAAAGACAGAGAGGAGAGTGTTAGAAGTCCAAGCCTGGAGTTTGTTTTAGGTGTTGCTTAATAGGTCATTTCCTTAGAGATTGTTCAAAGAAGCTTGATGCTGGGCAATGATCTGCACATGTTTCAACCTGGGGTCAAAGAAGAGATAAAGAAGAAAAGGCTGATGGTACTTAGAAGGCCAAATTAATGGGCTGAGTCAAGCCTAGATTACCTATTAAGTAGTATGCTATTAGAGCCAGAGAGAAGATTCACCCAAAGTGATAGTGGGTACCTTTCTTTTTTTTTAATGCTTATACATTAGCAATTATAGATCTAAGGTTTACATACTTTTATATGCACACTATATGGGTGCAAGACCAAGGGTTAACATTAGAACTTCTTGACATAGAGATTATGGTTAGCAATCCTATAGTTCAGCATGTTATAGTAAGCAAGGTTTACGAAGAGTATCCCTTAATGGTGCAAGGACATGAATTTTTAGTTAACCCTATTGAGCTACCTTTTAATGAGTTTGACTTGATCTTTGGCTTGGATTGGTTATCCAAGCATTAGGTGATTGTCGATTGTAAGCAGAACCAGATATCTCTTAAGGCTAATAATGGAATAGAGATTATAGTTATTAGTGAGAGAATAGACTTTTTATCTAATGTTATATCAGTTGTTACAGATAGGAGGATATTTATACCAAAAAAGAATAACTAGTTATAAGCCTTATACCTGTGGTGTTAGAGTATGTGAATGTTTTTCCTAAAGAGTTACCGAGTTTGCCTCTAAAATGGGAGCTCGAGTTTGTTATAGAGGTTCTACCTAGAACTGCACTGATATCTATAATTCTAAATAAAATGGCTCCTATAGAGTTAAAAGAGCTAATAACCCAGTTACAAGAGTTGCTTGATAAGGTTTTCATAAGGCCGAGTGTGTCACAATAGGGAGCACCAATATTGTTTGTGAAAAAGAAGGATGGTTCATTATGGTTATACGTCGACTATAGATAACTAAAATAAAGTAACTATTAAGAACAACTATCCATTGCCTCGTATAGATGATTTGCTTAATCAACTTAAATAAGTAGGTGTTTTCTCTAAGATCGACTTAAGGTTAATATATTTGTAACACCCCCTACCGAATTCTCAAAGAAACTTAATATATAGTGCACTTCCCATTAGGTCACCTATCTTTAAATTTCTCCCATAGTTCATTTATTTAACTCTTATTTATTCTGCACTATCTAACTCTGTCTGACTCCAAAATCAATTCTATCTATTCTTAAGGGTCACTTAGGTTCATACCATAAGGTTCATGCCCATACGGAGTAATTTCAAGTCAGTTAAGTTTTTCCTAAAATTTTCGGCAGCATAACGACTAACCGAGTCATTATTCCAAATTTTAAACATATGCCTAGGTATCCACCTAACCTCATTATACTATCAATTCATTGATATAGGCCTCGAGCCACAATCAGTTAATCATAGATATGGAGCCTCAGGCTCATAACTCATATCATCAAATAAAGGCAAGTACATAAAATCAAGATAGTCTAATATAGAGACTCATTATAAAAATACTGTCTTGACATATATAGAACCCATTTGTAAGGTACACATTCCCTACTTATGTACATGAGTGCAAAATTTAACCTAAACACATGACAACTTTACTTACCTATCCTCTGAACCTTGACTGCACACACTCCGAGGCTACCTGCAGGTTCTAAGTACCTACACACCAAAATTGGTACATTGAGTATATAATACTCAGTGGTGAACTCAATCATTTAAGTCATGTCATAGTGTTCATTCATGCGTATGCAATAATAATGTTAACTAATTTAGGTTATTAGACCAGTAATTAAAATGCACTTGTCAAATGACCAAAATGCCCCTATGTACAATTACTGATTATCCATTCAAAGATTGACTCAAAATTTCATACCTTGTCAATATTTGCTCTTATCAGTGTTATTATTCATATAATCTGGTAATCAGGCCAATAAATGCCCTATATGTCAAAATTACTAAAATACCCCTGCTCTTGTCTTTAGCCAATTTATTACTTATGCAATCATTTATAATTAATACACTATAAATCTAGGTGACTTTCATATATAATATTCTAGTTATTTAGTCTTTCAGAGTGGTATGTGTTATGTATATAAAGTTACCAAAATGCCCTTGTACCTAATTTATGTCAATAAATCCTTCATTTCATTACTATATCCCAAGCAAATAATAGCTTCAAGTTGTTATTAAAGATAACATTCTTGGTCTTTTATTATCAAGTCAATAGATATTATACAGGTAAAATTACCAAATTACCCCTGTATTATTTCCCAAATCCACATGCAAATTATATTAATCTTGTTTAATTTATCTCAATTGGCCTATCTTAAGAGACAACACTGACAGACACTGGATCTAGAGAGAATAACATAGTGCAGTGGTCCACATTTTAGACCTATGCCACTGCACCGGCGTAATTAAGTGTTGGCACCCAAGGTGCAATTTATTAGGTGTGATCTGCCTAACAGACTGGTCTATCCAACAAACTAGTACAGTGGCCCCAATGGAGACTTATGCTGCTACACCAGCATTATTTTAAATATTTATGATAGGGTAATAGTGTCTACCCAGTAGACTTATCTGTCCAACAAACTAGTGTAGTGGCCCTCCGAGACCTACACCGCTGCATTGACAAATTTAATACTAATATCAAGTGGCAAGGATAGAAAGTTGTCTATCCAATAGAATAATACAGTGGCCCCAATGGGGACCTACACTACTGTACTGACCCTGTCTGAAAAATAGATAATGTAGCAGCTGCTAAGAATCCCTAAGTTAACCAGTCAACCCATCCAATGGGTGCCTATATAATGGGCCATCTAACCTCAATTTGTGTCCATTTCTTTAGTAATTAACTTTTTATAATATTATTAAAACAAAAACAGATAATTATGAATTTTATGGCACAGTTAAAATTTAGCACGGTCTAACATGGCCACAAATAGGCTGTATCGGATGAATTATCAAAAGATATTTTCAAGGGTGTAATTGTTAATAATTATGGTGTATTATGCTAGATTTCATTTCATAGGTATTTTATAATTTTATGCCATTTACTATCTAGTGGTATTATTGGTTCAGGAGATGGTCAGTATAGGACAGTTATAGGTCATTTCGTATATGTTCAATAGCTAGTTCTAGGTCCATTTCATAACAATTTTCAGTGCAATTTTCACCACTCAATTATCCATGAGCCTAAATCCATCCATTTACTAAGCTATTCACAAGGCCAAAACATAGGCATTATTGCCATTACACTCACATCACAAAACATAGCCCTTAAAGGCATATTTTTAGGTCCATTACCATGTTATATTATATACTCACTTTAGGCCATCCTTTTGGGTCATCTTACTCAGGTTCATATTCAAGTAACATCATGTTTTTCCAAGTCTATTTCCATGATCCATATTTACCATGGTCATTCCATGTTTAGGTTCAAGTAAAGCCTATAACTTAGCCATTTCCTATTCCATATTTCAAGTTTTAAGGTACTTATTCATTCATAAAAAGAATCATAAAAATTTACTTAATATTTCTATCTAATTAGCTCTCAAATATAGTGATATATAAGTCTCAATTGTACATTTTCTTCACATTCATTACACAATCAAACCCTTATACATAGTCTTAACACCTACACACACCTATAAGTGTATTTCTATGCCAATTTAGGTGACTTAAACATAGCATACGTCTCAACTAAAGCCCAATTCACATTTATACCCATATTAATCAAGCCAAGTTCATGCCAAACCATCAATCTACATAATATAGGCTTAGTATACATACTAATGTAGCTTAATCAATAGTGTACCACATTCATTCACATGCCAAGCTACCTAATTATATGTTTACATACATAACCATTCATTTAAGCATTAAACATCATTCTTATCAAGTGATCACTCATGTACACCTATATACCCCATGCTAATACTCTTGGTCACTCACTAAACATTCATTAACCACACATAAATTAACCCATTTAATCCATTAACTATCACCAATCATCCTATAGATGTTACTAATCACACAATCACCAAGTTTACCCGTACATATTTACACTAAGCATGTACTTAAGCTCTCAAACTCTTAGTGATAACATATTAGGTGTACTTTAATTAATCACAACTACAAGGGTAATCGCTAACATTCATTTCCCCTAGCCATGCTTGACACCAACACCACTTACATTAATTGATAATTCCTCACCCTTAAGACTTAAACCTCTCGGCCAACAAGCACTACATACCTTTACAAAGCCAATTTCCTACTCATAACTATACTATAAATATTCTTAAGGAAAAATCCAGCCCTAAAATATAGATGACATGATGTAAATACTTGAATTCACTTACCTCCCTCACTTGGAGATGAAATTGCCACCACTTCAAGGTTCCTAACACCTCCCTTCTAGCCCCTATAAAAGCTTTCTCCACATTCTTCAAGCTTTTCCTTACCCCCATTTCCCTTAAACACCATACACATATCCTCCTAGATGTTAGGCCTCTCAAACAACATTTCTAGCCAAGATATCATGGGAAAATCAAGAAGAAAGCAAGAAAACTCACCTAAGGTACCTTACTGGACTGGTTCTATCTAGTAAATTTCTAAGAATTTTAATAAATTGTTGGAGACTCCTTTAGCCATGATTCTTCTTCCTAGATTTCTCTAACATCCCAAAATGAATTTAGGAACCTAGAAATTATAGAAAAGACTGAAAGAAGGAGATGGAAATGGCCACCATTCTCTACTGTGGCGTCGTTCCCCCTAAGCAGAAAAGAGGAAAAAGTTCTCTTTTGTTTAAGTAGAAAAATCCACTTGTCAAAGCTAATGGCCACTTGTCAAGGGCCCTAAGCTAGTTGGCAAGTGTGTGGGTGGGAGCCACAGCCACTTAAACCATCCTAAAATGGCTTAATTTTTAGGCAAAACTTTAAAAATTTATCAAAATTCACATAGGCCTTGAAAAATTACATAGTTTGTTTTAAAATTCATATTTTAATCCCCTCTATACTCATATTTTTTTATAGCTAAATTTCATCAATATGGTAGTTTTTAGACTACTTCAGATTGCATGCCAATCGAAAAAATTACAAGAATTTGCAAATGACCTCAAAATTAAAAAATTCTTTCACCAATGAACTCAATGGAATTTTTAAGCTATAAGGCTTGTCGTGATCTGACCTGACGGCGCTCTCTTGCTCTTTTAGGCGGAGCCTACGTGACATGGCTATTAGGGTGTGAGTGAGTTGCCACTAGTTGATTAGGGTGCAACTAGTGACCAAACAAATCTAGTCTGCATTTCTGGGTATAGGGTTATTTCGACATAGGGAAGGTGTTAGACACCCTATGTCGTGATTTATTTAGGACGTAATTGTAGATTATTGATTAATAACTAATTTGTTTCATAGTGACTATATCCTTATTTAATTAATGTTTGCAGTCATAATATTGAGAATTAATTACGAACTAATATTTTTTATCAGTTTTAAAATGTCCAGAGAAGTTTACTTTGATTATTTGAATGGTCATAAATTACTTATTCAAAAATTAATGTAGTGCATCTTATTAGCCTTTTTTTTTAAAAAGAAGGAAATATTTAAGTTATCATAATGAATCAAATATGTGCTTTTCAACAACCCTAATTGTAAATCTCACTTTTATTTTTTACTTTCTTTTGTTCAAGCGATAGAAATTCGATGATTAGAATCTTTTTATCTTTAAATATTAGTCTATAAGCTATAGTGAATAGGATAAGGAAGTATGTTAATTGTGTTTTTTTTTTTATATAGTATAGCTTATCTTTGAATTAAATTTCATGACAATTATATTATTATTTGAGAGAGATAAAAAAAAATTGCATTCTTAGTATCATCCTTTTTTTGTCCCGCTAATTTGATAATTATTCTAAACATCTTTTATGATTTATAATCTACACCATCTTACCAAAAATTTAAAATATTTAAAGATTTTAATTCCCCAGTATGAAATTAAATGTTTATTTATTTATTATCAATGATACTTTTGTATTATTTTTATTCATCATTCGATTCTTATTATGAGGGGATGTATACTTTTTATTATTAATTTTCGTATATTAAAGTTATTTACATAGACAAATTTTATTTATTAAAAAATCTAACATATTAATTTGTTTTTTTCATATTAAATTTGTTTTAATTTATATTTGTTTATATATAACTAATTGGAAATATTATTATGTGCTTTTTTTATTTTTTCATGAGAAATGCCCAAGATACCCATTTTTAAGGCCCTAGATTCTGCCAACCCTAAGGGTAAATATGTCAATTTGGCCCCCTATATAAGCTTTTTTCTTCCTAATAACTTTATTCTCCATCTTCTATCATCAGTTTCATCCAATTTTCCTCTCCTAATTTTAGTCTGCTCTTGAAATGCTTCTGTTTTTTACCTCATGAGTGATCCTAACCCTGCTTAAAAAGCGTTTGTCCCTTTCACCAATGAAGATAAATCCTTTTACCATGATATAAATCTTGCAATGATGAGGGATTTCTAGTGACAAATAAATAGATCGGGTCACTACTGAGGGGTCCCTTAGTGACAAATCTTCACTGTGTACAACTATATCCCCTAGTCTCTATGCCTTGTCAAAGCTAGTAATGCCAAAGAAACTCCTTGATGGATGAAGAAGCCATATATGCAAGGCGATCTAGATGGCCCTTGAATGTTCTAAGTAGAAAACCATCAGTGCTCCCTAACCTTACAATTCAATTTGGCTGAGGCATTTACTAACAGGGGAAAATGCAATATCAATTGCACGCTCTCTTTTTCTATTCAGTTTCTTCGAAAATCGCAGTTGAACTGGCAGGTGCTGAGTCATCTTCATTGGAGTCCAATTGAGCTACTCTCGCTTTGCCATTTTAGGGCACTAATGGCCTCAGGATAAGGAGAAGTGCTAATAGGTAAGGGGCTAGAGGTATTGGACACCCTAAATAGGTACGCAAAATCACTTTCTTACCTAAAGAGCTCTAAGCATTCCTCGCTCCCCTAAAAAAGCACGAAGCCGTAGAGAGGATGGGAATTTTCAGTGAAGTGTTGATAGAGAGATTAAAGGAACTTATCACAATTGATGAGGTAGTAGCGGTGGCATTTATGCAACTCTGTGAATTTGACGATGCCATACTCCTTATATTGCCACGATATATAATGGGTATTGACTGATTTTATCCATTTTCTTACTTGCTTTTCATTTTCTCTCGATATCTCTTTTTTAGTTCTTATCTGAATCTAATCAAGTGGGGCTTCCTTGCCTTTATTCATTTATAGATAAACCCTCTTGCCACAATTGAGCACCACGAGCATGAACAAGTGCTTGCATTTTGACGATGGCTTTGTACACATCAGAGTGTCCTAATAGCACGCGGTCAAACCAAGTACCCACACCCAATAACTTGTAGCTTGACTAGATTCTTTAGCTTGTAGAATTCTCTTTGGGCCAATAATCCTCTGACAACAGTTTGGATAGCAATAACCAGAGACTCTTCAAGTTGGGTATCAACTTTACTCTTATCCTTAGTGATAATAATAGACTCAAATACTTTCAGTTCTGCAAATGTTGGTGATTGTAGTTTCTTATCAGTGCATTATACCA
>CANXYI011261511.1:0-11667 GCA_948208565.1 Hura crepitans | reverse complement strand
GGCATTTTTGTGCGTAAATGACATATTTGGTTTGGTATATTCCACCACTGAGTTTTATACTCAGCGTATTAGTGTTCCGATGCGCAGGTTATAGACAGAGGAGCTCACGGCATCAGACAGGGAGTACAGTGTAGCTGATCATGAGTCTTTTTGGTATTTTCTTTTCTTTCTTTGAAAAGATGTGTAGGTATACACTCATGTATATGTGGGTATAGGTTGTATAGTTGGAATGACATTATCATATATATTTAAATGGTTATTCTGTGAATGCATGTTTATTTGTGGGTCTCTGACCCTGAGATTAAGCGCTGCTGAATGAATGATTATGAATTGGAGGACCAGAGGGTCCAATGGAGTTTGTGGCTGAGGTGTACTGTTTAGAAGTGATTTTCTTGCAGGTTTAAATTTGGGCTAAGTAACAGGGTAGTCGTTATGCTGCCCAAATGTCTTAAATTGTCTGTTAGCGCCTGACGGCGATACTCTCGGATTACAGGACATAGTTACAGAGTAACGCACCTTATCAGTTCAGGTAGAACTGGTAGGGGGTGTTACAATAATGCCTTTATTGGGGGACCTACTAGCCCAATAAAGGTGCTCCAAAATAATCGATGTAAGGTTAAACTGAACACTATGCTCTATGGCCTAAAGTCCATAGAGTTCAATATGGTTCACCTAATCGACATTGCTAATGTGCCCGAGGTAGCTCACTATAGACACTTGGTAGAGGTAGTAATGGATCAGGTTATAGATGGATGAGGCCTTAGTTTGACTGGCTTGATAAAGCATGCCAACCCAACTAAAGAACTCCTAATGCTGATCAAAGGACTCAGGGACCTTTGTCACTCCATCCATTGGTAGGTGTAATAGCTCTATGAACTGTAGTAAGGACAGCTAATGTCGTGTCCCTAAAGTGGGAACTATATTGCTATAGTATCCGCAGGGTGGGCATGTAAAATTGGAGTATGCTCATGAACTCTAATGTCACTACAGGGTATGTGTCATATCTCTCGAAGTAGAACTCATGGCAACCTATTTGTGTAAGCAGTTGATCGACCCACTCAATGACACCTAATTCCCTTAGCATGTGGGTGTAAAGGTAATGGCTCTCAATCAATGTGATAGTGTAAAGGCATCAAAACTGTTTAACTTTTTCATGGTTGAGACAACCTAGTAAGCCATGTGTTCAGGCATGGGTTGGTGACATAGGCAGCTCTACTGGCATTGAGGTGGCATGATGTAGTATGTAAAAGAAGTGTTTTTGGATATAGCTAAAAGGAAGGAAAGGTAAAAAAAAGACCAAAAAAATGAAAAAAATGAACTTTAAATAGCCAAAATGGTCATTTTTTACTGAGGCAAAATGGCCATTTTTGTCCCTTGAAAATAGATGTTTTAAGGCTGTGAAATGGCCATTTTCAAAGCCTAAACAACCATTTTACTTTGTAGGAAATGACCTTTTTCTTCTACTTTGAAATGCCTATTTTCATAAAGAAAATGGTCGTTTCGTTTGTAGAAACAGCCTTTTTTAGCCATCTAGGCTATAAATGCATTCATGTATGCATGGATCCTTGTGCCACTTAGGTTTTTTGTGCTTTCAAATTTCTTTAAAAACTCCACAAGATCTTTGATCTTCCTTCCATATAGGCAAATTCTACTTTGGCTCCATTTAATGGCATGAAATTTCTCCAAAGTGTTTGACTTGACTTGTCCTTTCTAAAGGTTACAACCTATTATTAAGACTGCTAGTTATACATTTTTCATTTTTTACATCAAGAACTGTGCCCTCTAACTTAAGAGTTTGTTGTAATTCTGGGTGCATCTTATTCATCTGAGATACCACTTTGTTGTCTGAGCAGTGTTCCTTATTATCCATATTATGTTATTGATGCACTTAGCATACTTCCATCATTAGCAGCTAGATGGGTTTTGAGGTGAGAGCCCATTTCTTTGAATTTAATGCTAGTTTATTAGAGCCCATTTCTTTGAATTTACTGCTAGTTTATTTTGATAGTTATATAGATATTTCATCTATACCTATTTATTTTGATGGTTATACAGATGGCAATTACTTACAATTACCTCTGATAGCCACTTTGGAGACCATCAATTGTTTAATGTGATAAATGATTTGACTAAAAGGTTAAACCCTTTCCCCCTAATCCTTGTTAAGACTATTATGGGACTAGATATAATACAGTCAAGGAAAGCTAGTTTCTTCCATGGAAGCCTACTTTTGCTTCAGTTTTTTTTTTCGAATAAACTGGCCTAAGGGTTTTTTGCCCTATTTTTTTAGTATGCCTTTTACTTAGAAAGCCCTCTTAGATTTTTATTACTAATAGATTTTTTAAGCATAGACTGCCCTCAATAGGTTTTCACCCTATCTCAGTTTGACTTTTGGTTAGGAATCCTTTTTAGGTTTTCATTCCTAATAGCCTCCTTTTTTTTAAGTTCGGTTGTAAGAGAAGCTTCATTTGTTGGATGATCCTCCCTCTCGTGTTCTCGAGTCTTATAGTCAGAAGCATTTACTGCCTTATGCCATTATGTGTTGCTTTGCAAATGTTAAGCAATGGGCCCTTTAGTTAAGTGCTAAACCTGATGATAGTAGAAATTTTAGAGCCCTTTAGATTCTTTTATAGTATGTACAATGTAGTGGTGTATCAGGCTATATTCTTTTGGTTGGTTTACACAAGGTTATATTTTGCATTCCTGATTGTTGTGTGAGGTAGTTTGGTAAGACCCAAGGTATTGTTACTCATCCACTGTTTTTCAGAGGGGGAGACTTGTCTATCACTTTTGCTACTAGATATCATGACTTGTAGAAGGATTTACCTCTAAAGACCAATATTTCTCTTAAGGTTATTTGTAATTTTTAGACTTCTGATGCATACAAAGAATGGGTGATCGGCTCTTTTAGAGACAACTAGACCCATTGGCTAAAGATGGAAGGTGAAAGTAATAACAAGAGATAAAAGATCTAAAAATGTACTTTTTATTGCTTTTTTGAACCTGTATACAAAGTAATGTAACATCTCTATTTCTACAGTCTATAAGATGGTCAATCAAGCCTATTAAAGTGGTCCTATCTACTTGCGTCATATTGGCATTTTATGATAATCATAATATGACATTAATACAACAACACATATCCTCATTTAATTAAGGGAAATCTTAATTACATCTTAAACTCCAGTTATCAATCAACCATTGTAGGTTTTCTTGATTGACTATTTTCTCTCAGCCCCTAATTGTTGTATAGGGTGTCTTTTTTTTTCTATTTTCACTTTATCAAGGCACTAACTTTTAGCAATGCTACCATTTTTTTGGTTTTTAACCCATAGGGCTATTTTTTCTTCTTTTTCTCTTTTATTTGTCTTTAGCCATAGAACCATTTTAGTATGTCCATGTTTACAGGCTCTTTGAACTTATTTCCATCATAATCTATAAAGATTGTAGCACCTTTCAATAATAATTGCTTAAGAATGAATGGTTTTTCCTAATTTGATTTGAAATTTCCCTTTAGATCCATCAGACCTAACCATATCTACTTAAGGACCAGTCCCTCTTACTTTAACTTGTAACTTTTCACCCTTTTGCTGAAGGCTTATGTGATCTTCTTATGATAAACTTGTTTGTGATAATTAGCCTTTAATCACTTCTCATCTAACAAGTTCAATTGTTAGAACTTTTTCTCAACCTAGGCTAGAGCCACTCTTGATGATTAGAGTTCAACCTCTATTAGGAGTATGCTGTTTGTCCTATATACCAAGGAAAATGGAGTAGTACCGATTGAGGTTCGAATGGTTTTCCTATAACCCTAAAGAGTAAATGGAAGTCTATCAACTTAGTCTCTATAAGTTACAACTGTCTTAGCTAGGATCTTTTTAACATTCTTATTCACTACTTTAATTGCTTTATTGGCTTATGGTTTATAAGGAGAGGATTTTAGGTGCTGTATCTTGTACTTTTGTAATAGTGCCTTTATCTCTGCCTAAAATTTGACACAGTTGTATGAAATTATATGGTGTGAGACCCATATGTGCGAATTAAATTCTTCTCTATGAACTTAGCCATATCTTTTGCCCCTAATTTCTTAAAAGATTTTGCTTCAACCCAGTTCGAGAAATAGTTGATAGCTACCACAATGAAATGATACCTATTTAAGGTTGTCGGGTGTATCTCTTTGATTATATCATCCCTCAAGCAGTAAATCACCAAAGAGGTGACAAACTATGTAGTTCTAATTCTAGCACATGTCTTAAGTCCCCATACTACTAACACTTATAGCACCTCTATACATACTTAGAGTAATTATGGTCCATAGTAAGCTGGAAGAGCTTATGTCTTTTTGACTTACTCTAAATCATTCATGTATGTGCCATAAGACCCTGCATGTATCTCTTCCATGACCCTTTCTTCTTCTTTCCCTTCTAAGCAATAGAGCTGAAGACCTTCTACTTGCCTTTTGTATAAAACACCATTGATATTGATAAACTGAACTAATAACTTTCTTAACACCCTCTTATCCCTATCTATATCTTCTTTAAGAAATACTCCTTTCTCTAGGTAATTCTAGATATCATAAAACCACGAGTTATCTTCTTCTCATTCTATTTCCATTATTTATTCTATTTCTTAGCAAAGCTTTTTTAAATTGGAAATAAGCACTGGTTTCATGATTATTCTATCTAGATTATCTCAGATATAGACCAAGGTGGCTAATACATCTACTAGCTAATTCTCATCCATAAGAACATAGTGAAAGGTGCACATCTTGAATTATTTGCTGATGGATCTCAAATGATGTACATAAGGCATTAATTTCTCTTTTTGAATGGTTTATTCTTCATTGGTTTGATACACTACCAAAGATGAATCTCTGAATACCTCAACTATTTTTACACTAAGAGCTAATAATGTTTTGAGCACAAATATGTGTAAGCTTCATACTGTTCAATGTTATTCGTAGCCTTATATCTTAACTTTTTAGCTAGTGGTAACTTCTCTCATTTAGAAGTTATCAGAATTACCCTTACTCCTAATCTTTTGCTATTTATTGCTCTATCAAAGTACATTCACCACCCTTGAACTATGATTAGGGTTAAATTCTTGTTTAGGAATTTGAACTCTAATGACTCAACTTCTAGTGGATGGTTGGCTAGGAACTTTATAACTACATACCCTTTTATGGTCTTCCACATGATGTACTGAATGTTAAACTCTTATAGCAGAAGAAGCCATTTACTCATTCTTCATATCAAAGATAGAGCTATCTAAAGATACCTTAAAGGATTATGTTTTGATACTACTTATACTGTATAGGATTAGAAATAGTGCCTTAGCTTCTTTAAAGCCTATACCATTGCTAAATAAATCTTTTAAACTTCTGTGTACTTGGCCTTATAAGGAAGAAACTTCTTGCTCAGGTAGTAAGTCCCAAACTCAACCCCGAACTCATCCTCTTATGCTACAATAGCCCCTATTGAGCTTTCTTCAATAGAAAGATATAGAATTAGTGGCTTCACATGCCTTGGTGATTGCAAAATTGGTGGATTTAATAGATATTCTCTAATAGTGTTGAAAGCCTTCTGATAGTTGTATTCCACTTGATTGGTTGGTTTTTTCTAGAAAGCTTAAAAATAGGTTCAAATATGGTGGTGAGCTTGGCTATAAACCTACTAATGTATTGTATTCTACCCAAAAAAACCTTTTATCTCTTTCTCTTACTTTAGAATTGGCATCTCTCTAATAGCTTTAACTTTATTAGGGTCTACCTCAATCCCTTTTTGACTTACTATATGCCCTAAGAGCTTACTTAAAGTTACTCCGAAGATATATTCTTTGGGTTTAGACATAGATTATTCTTATTAATCTACTGAAAAAACTTTTTTAACGCCTTAAAATACCCTTCTTTTATAGTGGACTTGATTATCATGTCATCCAAGTAAAATCTCCACTTTCTTATGAATCAGGTCATCTAAAATCCTCGTGGCCATCCTCTGATAAATAGTTCCAGCATTCTTCAACTCAAAAGGCATGCATCTGTAGTAGAAGGTTCCCCATTTAGTGATGAAGGTGGTTTTTATCTTGTCTGTTATCTTATTTAGAATCTAATTGTAACTAGCATATCTATCAATGAAGTTGTACATTTCACACATTGTTGCACTTTTGACTAGAACATTTATATGTGGTATTGGAAAATCATTTTTTATACAATCCTTATTCAAATCCATGTAATTTATACACATCCTAACTCTAACATCATTCTTAGCGACGGGTACTACGTTGGCTAACTAGGTTAGATATTGTACTTCCTCTAAGAAGTTGGCTTCGATTTGTTTGTGTACCTCTTTTTTTTATTTACTCTACCCATTCTAGTCTCATTCTCCTTAGCTTCCATTTAATTGATTTTGCTTTTAGGTCTACGTAGATGACATGTTCAGTTATCTTTCTATCCATACCGAGCATATGTTCGTAGGTCCAAGCAAAGACTTTTTCATATTTTTCAATATTCTATCAAATTTTATCCTCTCTTCAAGAGTTATATCAGATACAATTAAAATTTCTTTATGGCTTTCATTAGTACCAAGATTAAATGAGGTAGTATTGATTGAATTAATGTAAAATTTGTTATACGTGTCCTGATTATCATTATGCATGATGTAATTAGATGAGACATCAAAAAATAAGCAAAATCATTCATCTTATTAATAAAAGATTTAGAAACATCGTCGTCAAAAAGTTTAGGTACATATAAGATTTTAGAAAAATCTTCTAAAGAGCTATCTTCATTTATTTTCTTCTTTCCCTTATCTTAAAGTATGGTTGTGGTTAAAATTTCTTCTTTAGGTAGGTTTGTTAGATTAGTCATGACCTTTTTATCCCAAAAATCTAAGGTGACCTTAACTTTACCTGTAGCCCAGCCAAACACATCACTGAGGATCTCGAACCCAAGCATGACCTTCCCTTTTATGATAACAGGCTTTGACTCTCTGCAGTAACTGACATTCCTTTTAGCCCAAATAAAACTTTTTACCAGTGGCGGGATACCCTTTCTCGTCTTCTTTGGCTTTAAAGTTTCTACTATATACCCTAACCCCCCTTAATCCTTCTATCCTTTTGGCTGTATAGTTGAGATTAACCTATTTGAATCATATCCCAAACTAGCTCTAAGTAAATAATTCATCTTTTTAAGCATATTTACCACCTTGGGATTATCCTCTTCCTCTTCATAGCTATATGGAATCTGTTGAAAGGGTAGTTGGCTATTTCGAGCATTGAAACCTGATTCTCCCTCACATCCCATATTGTCACAATCTCACCATCATTAGAAATCTTTATCATTTAATGCAATGTTGACAAAACCCTTCCTAACTTATGGAACCATGGCCTCCCTAAAAGCAAGGAGAATTTTATAAGGATGTTAACCATTGCAAACTTTATATTATCCATAATTATCCCTATTTTTACCTTAACTTTGAAAGTCCCATATACCCACCTCTTAGTGTTGTCATAGGCCATAATGGTAAGCTTGGACTAAGAGATCATTGAATTTTCAATCCCATATATAGTTATTGCTTTAACTAGGCATACATTGATTGATGACCCATCATTAACCATCACGTATGCTATGTGCTTACTATTAACATCTATTTTTATGTATAAAGGATGATTATGATAACATCTTTCCAGTGGAAGATCTATGTTTGAAAAGCTAACCATTGCTTTCTCCTCCCCCCTTACCATGCCACTAGTTTCAATAACAATATAGTAGTTAAAACTATTGTGTCACATAAGGCTTCGACTACCTTTTGTCGATGTGAGGGGGATTGTCATAGCAGATCCCATATTGACATTTATATGGGAGTTTTCTTCAGCTACTTCATTACTGTATCATCATTGCCCTCTGTAACAATCTTTTTGAATAATGGACTTGTTTATTTGTGTAATGTTTTTCCTGATGATAACATGTATTTTAATGATTATTACATGAACACTTTCAACATTAATGGCATCAAAGCTAACCTATTTAATTTTGGCATAAACGGGCAACCTAAAAATGCATTAATTGCCCATGACATTACTACCAAAAAAAGAGAAAATTTTGAGAGATTGCTAAAAATATATGAAAAAATTTGCCTAAAGCTTTAGTGACATGATAGGGATTTACTGAGAAGTAGCTGAACAAGCCATTCCAACATATAAATACATACTTGTTGTATGCCGAAAACTAAGAATGATGAGATTGAAATAGGCTGAAAAGGTTTATAAAGAAGTTACTAAATTATTAAAAGTCAAATTCATAGAAGAAATTGTCTATCCCATTTGGTTAGCCAACATAGTTAAAGTCTTGAAGAAGGATGGAAGAATCATAATGTGCATTGATTATTCAGACCAGAATAGGGCTTGTCTAAAAGATGACTTTTTTTTTGCCCCATGTAGTTGTACTAATAGACAATGCTGTAATGGTAGCCATGTATCCCTTTGTCGATGGGTTCTTTGGTTATAATTAGACCCTTATGAAGGTTATTAACAAATGCAAAATAGTTTTCATTATTGAATGGGGAACGTATTACTACAAGGTTATACTTTTTGGATTGAAAAATGTAGTAGCAATTTATCAAAGAATAGCAACCAAGCTCTTCCATGATATGATGCACAAAGAGGTTGAAGCCTATGTTAATGATATGATGGTAAAATTTACCAATAAAATAGGGCATTATGAAACTTTAGAGAAGTTTTTTCAATGATTAGATTAATTCAACATAAGGCTCAATCCAAAGAAATACGTGTTTGGGGTTACCTCTAGCAAACTCTAGTATTCATCGCTAGTAGAAATAGGATTAAAGTAAATCTACATAAAGTCAAAGCTATAATCGAAATGCCTATGCTTAAAATCAAAAAGTAAGTTTGAGGATTCTTAGAAAGGTTATAATATATCAGTAGTTTCATAGCAAAGCTCACATCTATTTGTGAACCAATCTTTAAAGTCCTAAGGAAGAATCAATCATATGAATAGAATAATGATTGTAAGAAGGCGTTCAATGCTATCAAATAATATTTAACCAATCCATTAATTCTTAGACTCTTAAACTAAGACACATACCAATTCTCTATCTCTTCATTAAAGAAGGATCTATTAAAGCCATAATTTTATAAGTTGATAAATTTGGAGTTTGATATGCCATCTATTACCTAAGTAAGAAGTTCCTTTTAAGCAAAAATATGTTAAGCTTAAGAAGATTTTTTGGGAGTAATATGGGTTTCTAAAAAGTTATAGCAGTATTTTCAATCGTATAATGTTGAGGCAGTTGCAAAATAAGACCTATTATGCTACTTTCAAATAGCGCCTTTTATAATTAGTAAGATGGGAAAATGATCCTTCTACTCCAAAAGTTCAATATTGCTTACATTACTAGGAAAATTATTAAACGTATAGCAATAGTCGACTTCTTCACACAAAAACTAGTTAATAGTGACGATGTCAAATTTGAATTTCCATATGAACACCTAAGGATAATTTTCTAAGAAGGATGGAAAAAGTACTTCGACAGAGCTATTAACTAAAAAGGAGTTGGTGTAAGTGTCCTATTAATCACTCCTAAAGATAAGCAGATGTTCCTATCAAAGAAGTTAGATTTCTTAGCTACCAACAACATAGTAGAATACAAAGCATATGTCTATGGTTTGGAGTCTTTATACATGCTAGGGGCAAAGATTGTATATATGTATGGAGATTCTATGCTCGTAATTCAATAGGCAAAGGGGAATTGGGATGTTAAAGATAAAAATTATGTCTAGATAGTCATAGATTTGGTAGAAGGTTTTGACAGATGAACTTTTCACCATATTCCTTAAGAAATAGATCAGATTGTAAATGCCTAAGTAATGTTATTATCAATAGTTGAATGTTTAAAAAGAAACTAATGAAGATGATATATTTCACAAAATCTAGATATCTAGTTTATATAGGTATACTCAAAAAGATAGAATGGGGGCAGATATAGATTGCTTTGGTTTTATGATAATCAAAAGTACTTAGAGAAAAGAGAATACCTTAAAATGCCTCTAAAAAGACAAAAAAAAAAAAGCATTGCACAAGCTGTAAACTTAATTCATTTCCTTTCAAAGAGTGTTATACAATAGGCATTATGATGGCATTTAGCTCAGGTGTATCAATAAGTCTGAGGCACTAAAGGTAATGGTTGAAGTTCACAAAAGAGTATATAGGCCACACATGAATGGGAAAAGTTTGGCTAGAAAGATCATAAGGCTAGGGTATTACTGGTTGACAATAGACACTAATTGCAGTGATTTTGTAAAGAAATGCCATAAGTGTTAGATATACTCCAATTTGAACCACTTCCCACTATTAAAACTTACAAGTTTGTCTTTACCATGGCCATTTATAGCTTGGGCATTAATATCATTAGAGAGATAAGGCCAACTATAGTCAGGGGACATAAGTACATAGTAGTGGCAATTAACTACTTCTCAAAAGTGGGTTGAAGTAAGATCTTTTAATAAATTGTGGCAATACATATGAATAAATTTACTAAAATAAGTCTTTTTGTAATATGGGTTGCCACGTAACATAGCTTCGGATAATAGAGTGTAGTTCTAAGGTGAAATTAAGCAGCTTTAATAAAGATATAGAATACAACATCATAAATCCTCTCCCTATAAGCTGTAAGCAAATAGAACAGTAGAATCAGTTAATAAGAATGTAAAAAAAATACTATAAAAAATAATCACTTATAAAGATTGGGTGACTATATTGCCTTTTGTGCTTTGGGGGTATAGAACAATAGCCAGAACTTCAATAGGTGCAATGCCCTATTTTATTGGTATATGAGATGGAAGCATTATTGCCTGTTGAGATAAAAGTTTTATCTTTAAGGGTGGTGCTAACAGTGAAAATACCAAAAATTGAGTAGGCCTATACAAGATACGAACAGTTGGTACTGATTGACGAGAAATAAGTGAAAGCCTTATATAACATACAGCTTTACTAAAAGAGGATGGCTAGAACATATAACAAGAAAGTTAAGCCAAGTATAATTAAGGAACATGACTTGGTGCTAAAATTGGCTAAATCAATGCTAACGGATCCTAAAGGCAAGTTTAAGCCCAATTAGGAAGGCTCATACTTGGTCAAAAAGCTATTGAAGCATAGTTGTGTCATGTTATCTAATTTGGAAGATAATGAGTTCTCAAAATCAGTAAACTTGGATGGGCTTAAAAGTTATCTGCTAAAAAAAGAGTCTGCTAAGTCAAAAATTTGAAAAAGGAAGCTTAGGCAAAAGTTAGGACACCCTGATGAGGTGAAAACATGGAAATAAACACCTTATGCAAAACTTAAAGGACACTGAGAGAAAATATTCAACTGAGAAAATTTGTAAGGGCTGGTTGATAACAATAGTGTTATTAAGGACAACTAATGTCTTTGCTAAGATTAAATAAGTCAAATTATAATTCCTAAAATGCTTTGTGATAATCCTTATTTTGCAAATTACTTTTTAGTGAGAAACATTATACAAGTAAATAAATTCTAAGCTATATTATACAAGTAAATAAATTCTAAGCTATGTATAAGTTCACTTCTCAAATGTAAATGGTGTAGCTTTATATTTTCTCTTTAATGAAAGTGTTCTATTATCTCTCATTGAGCTT
>CANXYI011261500.1:0-10886 GCA_948208565.1 Hura crepitans | reverse complement strand
TAGTGTTTGAAATGGCCACCTGGCTTTACACCAGGACCACTAATCTTTTGCCTAGAAAGGGTTTGGAATCAAATCTTATTTATGCCCTAATAATATACCTTCCTTTATATTTGAACATTTATCAATCCCGTGTCACGTTTTCACTTTGAGAAAATAAATGGCAATATTGAGAATATACAACAAACATAAATGTATATTAAACATCCATAAATTAGGCCATTCATTAGTTATGGTTTGACTTGACAACTACCCATAATTCCATAGGAATTAGCAGTAATTGCCTAACTACCCTCTCTAAGAGATTGGCCTTTGAAATATATATATTTATGTAGACTACGATCCTTGTGAAAAGGAGTTTATGAGGACTATACATTAATTTTAGAATATCAATAATATGAATATTAAGGAACAAAATAATTATACAATATGATAATAGCATATAAGGATGTCAACATGGTAAGCATAATACATTGAAACATAGTATACAAAGTAAACAAAAAACTATTATTGAACAATAGTTTGCACAGACACTAGATCATACACATATCAATATAGTAAGTCTGTGCAGGCATTATCATGCATTAAAATAAGTCCATGTGATTAGAGTGTCAATCACAGAGTGGTTATAGTATTTTAGTAGGCAATTACATATGATTAAAACTATTTAAAATAATAACCTACTCCTACAATCAATGCAGAGATTACATAGAATCACCTTACTTATAATTAATCATGGGAGATCATTAGTTTATAGAATCAACATGAATGAATAGAGATGAATACAAATAGATGCCTTAGATTTTACCTTGTAAATAAGCTTCAAGCAATAATGCAAAGGTAGGTTTTTAGAAAGAACAATTATTTTTCAATGTGGGCTAAGGTCTAGCATAGTAATTCCTACTTTGAAGTCTATACCTAGACTCTTGAGATTTTGAGGTTATTCTTAATGATTGTTCATTATGAAATAGGTAAATAGAGAGGGTATTTATAGTGTTTCTAGGGAGTATTTCCATCTAAAAAGGGCAAGAATCTTAATAGGATTAGGAATTCGAGTCTAAATAGGAAGACTACACTTTTAGAAGCTTTTTGCTAGTAGGTTCGTACAGACTTTGGTCACTATATCCATGCATGCTTAGACTTGAGGCTCACCTGGGTAGTTTATGGGCTTGGTTTTAGGCTAAGTCTATGTTTGTCTATATGGATTTAATAGCACCAAGTCCAGGTGGACTTAATAGCATCAAGTCTGGGTAAACTTATACCAAGGTGGTCTGTACGAACTAGGGTTCTAGGTTGCTTGCCTTATTGCTTAAGCTTATCTCTAGTTATCATCATAGGCCTAAACATGCAAATGAGTCAATATCACAAGGGCCTTGCCCCTGTACCCCCATTGGAATTAGTGTTAAGCTTCAAGCTTAGGCTGTGTTATTAACACAAATTCTATTTTTTTACAATTCGGGTTACACTATGAGCTTTTTAAGTCAGTTCAAAGTCCAAATCCATAGGAAAAGTTCTAAACATAAAATCTAGGTGTCTACAATTGGCATCAAGGTGGTGAAAGATGGTGAAGTTTGATCTAGTATCCCATATTACATAAATACAAAATTTAGTAAAAATACCTATCGATGTTAGAAAATTATAATTCCTTCACCATTGGACTCATTAGAATTTTTGACCTTTAAGTTGTGCTATTTTCGGGTTAGTTTGGGCATATCTTGACCTTTTCATATCACAATCTAAACTAAGGCCATATTCCACTAGATCTCAGTGTAAACAAATTTTCTAGTTCATTCACTATTTTAATTCTTTTGTTTTGGGCCTCATTTTGCCTGTTAAAGTTTTATATCCTGTACCCCTATCTAGATCGACTTAGTTGGGCCCATTACTTAATAACCTAATTCATAACCCATGAAATCCTATTCATGAAGTTAGGTTTTTATGGGGGTTACAAATCTTCCCCTCTTAAAAAATTTCACCCTTAAAATTACTTGGTTAAAAGAGATGTGGATTTTGCTCTTTCATTTACTACTCGCTTTCCTAGGTTGCTTCTTAAGGATTGTGATGTCTCCATAGCATCTTTACAATTTTCACTATTTAATTATGCAACTCCTTCACTTCACATGCTAAAATCTAAACTGGCTCTTCTTCATATGAAATATTTGGCTATACTTCCACTTCTTCTGCTGCTATCACATAAGAGGGATATGATCTATATTGCCTTAGCATAGAAACATGAAAACATCATGAATTTTTTGTAGCTCTGATGGCAATGCTAATTGATATGCCACTAGTCTCACACATTATATTATCTCATATGGACCAATGAATCTTAGACTCAACTTGCCTTTCTTGCCAAATCTCAGCACATTTTCCAAGGTGACACTTTAAGAAAAACCTTATCTCTAACTTAATATTCAATTGGTCTTTTTTTTTTTTTCAAATTTGTATATGATTTTTGGTTGTTTGATTCTGCTTCCAATTGATCTGTAATAATCTTGACCTTTTCTTTTGCATCTCTTATCAAATTTGATCCCATTAGCTTATTCTCATTTACTTCATTCTAACACAATGGATTTCTGCATTTTCTTCCATATAAAGCTTTATACAATGGCATTCCTGAACTTGCTTGATGACTATTATTGTATGCAAATTTTGCTAACATAGCCTTATCTTTTTAACTCTATAGTTGAACATTCACTACTTTTGAGGCATATAAAAATAGCTAACTCAATGCATCTGCTACTACATTCGCCTTTCTTGGATGGTAATTAATTACACAATCACAGTCTTTAATCAATTCCATCCACTTCTATTATCTTAAGTTTAATTTCTTCTATATAGAAAGGTATTTCAAACTCTTATGTTACATATATATATGTAGCACTTCTCACCATAAAGATAATGTCTTTATATCTTTAAAGCAAAAACAATGGCAACTAACTCTAGATCATGAGTTAGATAATTCTTTTCATGAGGCTTTAACTACTTAGATGCATAAGCCACAACTTTGCCATCTTGCATTAACAGACACCCAAGTCTATTATGAGAAGCATCATTATAAATAACAAATTCCTTCCTTAGCTCAAGTAGTTAAAGAATAAGGGCTTCTATTAACATGGCCTTCAATTTATTGAAGCTCTTTTATTTGTCATTCCACTCAAATTTTGTCTCTTTCCTCAATAATTGAGTTATTGGTGCTACAATCAATGAAAATCCTTTCACAAATCTCCTATAATATCTAGCTACTCCTAAGAAACACCGAGTCTGTGCCATATTTCTTAGAGGTTTCCATTCTAATATAGCTTTGATCTTTGATCTTACTTAGATCTACCCTAATTCCTTTATCTAAGGTAATGTTTCCTAAAAATGCAACTTCATCTAATAAAAACTCACACTTGCTTAGTTTATCATGTAGCTACTTCTCTCTCAAAGTCTGTAATACTAGCTTGAGATACTATTCATGATCATCTTTGGTCTTAGAGTACACTAGAAAATCATCCATGAAAACCACAAGAAACTAGTCTAAATATGGCCTGAATATCTTATTCATCAAATCCATGAATGTTGTTGGGGCATTAGTTAATGAAAAAGGCATCACTAGAAATTTATAATGCCTATATTTGGTGCAAAAAGTTATTTTAGGCACATCAAATTTCTTTATCCGGAGTTGATAATACCCAGATCTCAACTCAATCTTTGAAAATACACTTGCTCCTCTAAGTTGATCAAACAAATCATCGATTCTACATAATGGTATTTATTCTTGATTGTCACTTTATTCAATTACCTGTAGTTAACACAAAGTCTCAAGGACATATCCTTTTTCTTCACAAACAGCACTAGTGCACCCCATAATGAAACACTTAGTCTAATAAATTCTTTATCTAATAGCTTTTGTAATTGCACCTCAACTCTTTTAGTTAAGTAGGAACCATTCTATAAGGGGCTATTGAGACTAGGGTAGTGCTTAGATGTATATCAATAACAAATTCGAGCCCTCACTTAAGTGGCAATCCTGGCAAATCATCTAAAAAAAATGAGAAAACTCAACTATTACTAGTATCTAATTGATGTTAGGTTTTTCCTTTTCTATATCAACCACATGTGCCAGGTATGTTTGACACCCATTTTTAATCATGCATCTTGGTTTCACTATAGAAATAACATTAGATAAAAAGTCCTTTCTTTCAACCACCACTGTGATTTCATCTCCATTTGCTATTTAAAGAGTAAGCCTCTTCTACCTATAATCTACCATAGCATGATGTCTTGACATCTAATCCATTCACAAGATAACATCAAATTAATTAAAATGCAATTTGATAAGGTTGGTAGGAAAGGTCTGTCCTTGGACAATCAATAGATAATTCTTGCATATTCTATCAATAATGATGTGCTACCCTATCAAATTAAAGACCATAATTTTTATGTTTAGATGTTCTAATTACAAGTCTCTCTCTTTCCAAAATAGTACATACATCTGAATGCTTGGAACCTAGATCAATTAATGCCAAAATAGGTAAACCAAAGAAATAAAATGTACTAACAATGACATCTGGAGAGTTCATATCCTCACAAGCTTTGATTGCATACTATCTTGTTAGAGCTCGAGCCTTTATCCTTATACTAAACTTTTGTCTAGGCCTCCGATTGCCACTAAGTTTATCCCTTCTAGTGTCCCTCTAACTCTTAGCTAGGCCTAGTGATGATGCTTGATGTTGTGTGGACTTATTTGTCCTATTCGAGTAATCCCTTCTAAAATGCCATGTAGCTCTACATTTATATGATTCCCTAGGGATAGTTCTCCAACATACACCTCCATGCAACACCCTTATCAGATTCCTAAAGAATTTTGATAATAGTTGCACTTCTCATTGGGTCACCCATCATTAAATTACCCAGAAGTTCAAGCATTTAACAGCTATGAAAAGTTCAATTATTATTTATATTTAACTAAATTTTGGAATCTACCACTATGGTACATTTACTTAGGATCATTAATAGGTCATGCTATATATTATAAAAAATTTCAGTAGTACAACAGTTGTTTGAGGCCATCCTAAATATTTTCCACCTCTATAAAATAATTTGAATAATCATATATCGTAGTTTATTAGTCTTGGACCTTCTAAGTCCTCCAAAGATTATAAACACATGGGCCTCAGGCCCCATATCAAACTCAACATCAAATTAGAATCATCCGAACACAAATAATTTTTCATCACTATACATACTATTTTATTATTTATTTTTTTCTTAGATTACAGAACCACAAAAGCTTCTAAGCATGCTGGACACATAACCTATAGGTATTACATGAGTGCCACTACACATATCAAAATTAAATAAAATTGAAACCACCACTGATCTTATTGTTACATTGCATGCATCACAAGGCTTTCCTATTGTTCCTATTTACCTGCGCACCAAAACACTAGTACACTGAGTATGAAACTCAGTAGTGGATTTAACAGTGGTGGATTTTATTTATTAAATATATGTCTCATGCATCACATTTAACACTGTTAATGTATTTACAACATAGTAGCAATGCACAAAAAAATTTAATAAACTAACATATATTTGTTTATTGTTTTTAGCTTCTCAAATAGGTCATGTCTACCAGGGCCCTCTATAATAATTCTTATTCCTTTAATTTCAGTAGGTCACTTAGCATTCATACCAAGATCAATTTAGGATGTTCTCCTAGATTAAGTCATGGTGGAGTTAATTCCCCAAATAATCACCATAAACCAAACATATTATTATTATTCTTTATTATGTGGATATGTGATTGTATTTAATTGAGTAACTTCTATGCAAGCCATTGTTATTACCTTTAAATCAATTTATTATTAATACTTGTGCTTTAGTCCGGTACATTTTTTAGTCCATTGAATATGTAACTTTAATGTAAAAATCAAATCGAGTTTTCATCCCTCGATCTAATTATTTCCTTGAAGTCATTAAACTAATTTAGTTAATCAATTCATGTGATTCTTTAATTAATTAAATGTCCATGAGGTTTACATTTAAATCATTTAGTAGGCCCAACTAGATAGACTACACCTGAACACACTAGACCTAAAGGGAACTGAGATTGCATAGTGATCCACATTCTAAACCCTGACCACTACACTGGCCTCAAAAAATCATAAGGGCTAGTCCATAGACCTCCCAAGTCAAATACCATATTCAGTCACTCAATCTAGTATGCTCAGTAGACTAGTGTAGTGATCCATATTTTGGACCTCGACCATTACATCTGCATAATAAAACCA
This sequence comes from Hura crepitans, assembly GCA_948208565.1. NCBI lineage: Eukaryota > Viridiplantae > Streptophyta > Magnoliopsida > Malpighiales > Euphorbiaceae > Hura > Hura crepitans. The sequence continues at coordinate 4,608 of CANXYI011261500.1, read as the reverse complement.
TAGAGATCAGTACGTAAACCTCCCAAGTCACATATCATATTTAATCACTCAATTTGGTTTACCTAGCAGACTAGTGCAGTGGTCCTTCTAGGACCTGCGCCGCTGTATCAACATAATCAGACAATAACACCAAGTGTGAAAATAAAATAATGCTCTGCCCAGTAGAATAATGTAGTGGCCCCTCTGGGACCTGTGCCGTTGCATCGGCATAATTAAACAATAGCACCAAGTGTGCAAATAAAATAATGGTCTACCCAGCATACTAGTATAGTAACCCCATAATAGACCTCAACTGCTATACCGACCCTGCCTGAAAATTAGATAGTGTAGCAGCTACTAATCCTTAAGTTGACCAATCGACCTATCCAGTGGGTGTCTAACTAATGGGCCATTTAATCTCAATTTATGTCCATCTATTTACAGGTTGACTTGCTATAATATTCTTAATTCAAAAATAAACAGTTAAAAATTCTATCCAACAGTTAATTTTTTTAGCTCAAATAGTTATGGGTTATCTGTCTCAATTTCTTATTCATTTTAATACTAATCATCATTTAATAATATTTACAAATGTTTAACAGTTAGATATAAATTTATTTTAATAGATAAAAATTGACTTGGACAGTTACAGGTCATATTTGGGTCCTATCGGACAATTTTAAGCCTATTTATTTATTTTTTATAGGCCCAATTTATGTTTGACTCATAAATATGTTCAAGAATATTTATTTAATGACACGGTTCCTTATGTATAGATTTTGTTAGCAATGTTTTAACTAGGTCCAAAATGGTCCTCTTCTTAGGACAGTTATAGGTCACGTCTCAAGTACTTATCACTATCATAGGCCTAATGGCCGTAAATTTTCTATCATACATATAAGCCCGTAGCCATAAAATTTTGGGCATTTTTCCATACCCTATTCCATGTCAAACAATTAGCCCTCATAAATTGCAAATATCTCAGTTTTAGATAATCATAGGCCAGAAGGCAAATTCATTTATGTTTCTAACTAATATTTAAGATAGTCTCAAATTCTTTAGCTTAAATTATACTACCACTATAAATTTTACATGAACATATTTGGTCACTTACATTCCAAAAATTTTACAACATTTTCTTCCTTTTAGTTTAACTTAATTTAGCATAAGGTTGTCATTGTTATTACTTAACCATTTCTATACCATATTTGCTCTACATCTATGTTTTCCATCATAAAGTCATGTTTATTATGTCATACTTGATGTCTCATATCATTTGATCCTATATATGAGTCTCTTATTCACCTTGATAAGATATAGCCATTATAATTTTAATTACATTGGTTTCATATGTCAAATTAATGCATTATGTATATTATGTTTAGGATCCCATGCAAACCTCTCGGCCATTTTATATTTGTGTACCCATAAGGTATATTTCCCGTAAGTTGTTAACTCATATTTCACAAGTCATTAAACTAGCAAAAGGAGTTACAAACAATCATTTAGAGATAACACACAATGACTATCATCTTTGTATGGTTCGGCCATGAATCGTTAACAAGTAAGACATGTGCAATTAAGTCAACATTTTAGGATATTTCTCATACCATATCTAGTTCCTATCCTCACCGATGCACTACACACACTAGCATGCCTTATGTTATTTAATTTTGACCTAAGGCCACTTTATCATAATTCATTTTTATAGTTCCACACAACAAGCCTCATGTTTTAATGCCCCTTTCTTTTCTTGAACAACACTTGCACCCATACCTTTCCACCACACATTACACATACACACTCACCCTTGCATTTTTTTTAATAATTTAATGCTAAAGACTTGTACTTTTAAGCACATCCCTCTACTTTTAATGCACCCTAATATCACCTAATATTCCTCACTTCAGCCTCTAACCCCACACACAATGCAAACAACACAATTCTAGTTTTTACCATCCTATTTACACTATATATCACACACACCTCCGATTCTTAAGTGAGCATTATCCTCCATGCAACCTACCCCTATTGTAACCCCTCATGCCCCACACGTAAGCCATAAAAATCACAACATTCCATCCCACTATTTGATGTGTTTTCAAGCCTTCCATACTTGTTTACTTTCTATCCTTTTTTTTCTCTACTAAACAACACATATTCCTTTATGATACACACATAATCATAGCCTACAACACCACACATTATTAGTCTAAACTACTCGAATCAGATTGTCAAAATTTAGACAAGAAACACCCCTAATTTAATACAAAATGGAGAAGACAACAATCCCTCAAATCTCATGCATATCTTCTATAAAACCACTCATTCCATGCATACTCACCCAATGTTGATCATAACTATTTTACATCTACATTAATTTTACTTTCTCTACTAATCTTACATAATTTATTCAACATAAAATGAACAAGGAAAAAGCAAGGCATGTATACAATAAATTACATCCACATACCTTGTTACTTCCCCTTAAAATCCAGTAACCATTTTACTTTTAGACCATCATGAATTCCTCCTCCCTCCATGCATGAAATATTTCCTTTTACTGCCCTTTGCATCTCCCACCTCAAAAACCATCAACACCCATACATTACTAATTATGAAACCTTAATACAGAGGTATTCTTAGGGAAGAAAGAATTTCCACAGACCATAGTAAAACTAAGGGAAGTCAATTTACTCTAACATGGAGTTTCGTTGCTGTCTATAAAATCTTGTCCAGTCCCTTTCTAATTTTCATTGCCTTTCTTGCTTGCTAAGAGGAGCCACCACCTTCACACTTCAATGGCTACTGGTTGTAGAATTCTTGGTAGTCTCAAGGGAGGAGAAATAGGGCTGGGCAACCTAAAAGAAGAAAGGAAATGATGTCCCTAATGTGGACAACATATCAAAGTGAAATTAGAGTGAATAAAAATATAAATGGGGAAAGAAATGGTGGCTAGGTGTCTACCTAGAGGCTAGCCATATTCTTTGTCTGGTAAGTGAGTTTCAAGAAGCCTCGTGTCATGATACACGTCCTCTAAGCATCTCAAAACTTGATTTTTCGAAGGTAAGGGCTACCAAATTTAGGGATTTTTAAAAAATCACACAGTAATTAAAAAAATTGTGCCATTTATTCCTAAAATCCTCATTTAATCCCAATTTCATGCGTGCAAAATTTCATAATGAAATTCCATTAGTAAGTAGGCGAATTAAAAATTCGGCATTTTGCGGCCATTCGATTTGCGATAGAACTTTAAGAATTTTTATATGGTCGCTCGAACCTTTAAAAATTTTTGTGTTTGTTTCTAAAATCCTCATTTACCTTCAATTAGAGGCATGTCAAATTTCATAGCCTAATTCCTTCGAGAACTATGCTAGCACTATTTCGGGGAAAATTGCAATTCTAATAGGTTTTTGAAAAAATTATTTTGAACAACCTTAAAAAATTAAAATTCCTTCATCATTGTATTCATTAAAATTTTTAACCTTCAGGGTGTGATGTTTTTGCATCCTTCTGGGCTTATCTTGAGTTGTTCCTAGCCCGACTCGATCGGGGCCCATGCCTCGCTAGCATATGGCCCAATTTAATTTATTGGTTCTGCTAAATTTTTAATTGAGACCATTTTCACCCTTTTTGAAGCCCTTGAAGTTTATTAGGTAATATACCTTACCTTTAGATTGGTGCTAGTGACCCAGCATATCGGGTGCCCTTTTTAGGTTTCGAGGCATTATTCCTAAAGTCTCGATGCACGGGCATTACAAGTCTTCCCCTTTTGGAAAATTTTGTCCCCAAAATTACTCAGTACAATTTTGGGCATGACCTCAAGCTTTTATTTATTTTTTAGGTCTCTATGCAACCCTTATGCCTCAGCACTGTGTTATGACTCATATTCTTGTGGGTGAAATACTGTGCTATAAGTCGGCATAATTAAGATCACTAAATAACAAACTATTTGATCTAGTCATAAATAGTTTCGTTGTGGTTCTTATCACCCCTTTTCTTACATATGCTTTCCCTTATAACTATTATCCCATTATTTATAATAGGTGTTCACAACTCATGACAACACTATAGGTATTTATCATTAGTTTAATTAATTCTAACAACCTTCCCCTTTTAGGGGTAAAACAGTAAATTTGTATCATTATTATTTTTCTACAATATTTTATTACATCGAATTTATTTATTTATTCTTTTTCCCCTCCTTTTTGTATTTACATCCTTTTTTTTATGGTTTCATATTTGACTACTGCCAAGTCCCCTCATAGCTAAGCTATCAATATGCCATGTGCAATCATATGATGCATATGTTAAAATGAAGAAATGTTATGCCAATATGCAATCTATGTCAAAATGCAATGCTTGGACCCAGTAATGAATGCAGCCAAAGAAAAGGAAGTAGCCTTCTTTTGGAGGAATCTTGATAGTAATCAAATTAATTTCCACTCATTTCTTTTTCCTTATTTCATAACTATCTATATTGATTTTTACTCATTTATCTCTAAGTTGATTTATTCATTTACATTGGCCTTACTAAATATTTTAGGTATCATTTTTTTTTTTACTTTTTGTTCATACCATATTAATATTCCCAACTATTTCTTAAAGCACACACACACACATATATAT
>CANXYI011261418.1:0-18321 GCA_948208565.1 Hura crepitans | reverse complement strand
TTAAAATTCTTTCACCAATTAACTCATTAGAATTTTTGACCTTTAGGGTGTCCTATTTTCAAGTCTGTCCGGGCACATCTCGAGTTATTCCCTACACAATCCCATTTTATGTCATTATTCACTTATTTACTGCCTAAAATGAATTATTGGTTCTATTAAAATTTTAAATTATTTCATTTTTACCATTTTTTGGCTCGTCAAAGTTTTATGACTAGTACCCAGCTCCTGTGGACTTACAAAGGTATCCCAATTTCCTCAGAACACTATTTAAGCCTTAGAGGTACTATTCATGAAACCTTAATCTGTGGGCATTACAGGGATAGCAGGGATTAGCCTTATAGACCTCCTAATATCCCAAAAGTGTGCATAGTAGGGATTAACTCTATTAGACCTCTTAATATCTAAAAGTGTGGATAACAAGGATTAGTCTTATTAGATATCCCAATATCCAAAAGTGAGGATAGTAAGGATTAGCCCTATTAGAACTTCCAATATCCAAAAATGTGCTGGGTTCACACCTAAAACCTCAATGGCGGCACCCATTATACAATAGGCAGTGATTCACATGAACCAATGCCACTAGTAGTTGTTAAACTCCCTAGTTGACTAGTTACCCTATCTATCAAGCTATCTAACTTACATGGGTCTCATTTCCTTTTTATTTATCACATTGTCACATTATTATTTAGTATCTCTTTCCTTTATGATTATGTTCTCATTAGTCATAACAACTTATTTCCATGACGTTTAGAATCAATAACTCAATGTTACCATTTCTTTCATTTCATTGGCATATCATGATATTTCCCTCTCATGGATTATGACCATTGCCATTATTATTTAATTAATATCATTAGTGGTGTCACTATATGACCATGATGCTATGTCTCATTAATGATCACAAAACCCAATTCATAAATTACTAGTTTCACATTACATAATTTAGCTATTGGCCATTTTACTCGTATAAATTCATTCTCTTTAAATCTTTTAGTTAAGCCAAGTTTATATTATATGAACACAATTTATACCAGGTAAGTTTATTATAATTTCCCCTATGTTCAATTGCACCCATAAGACAAGTTGTTCAGCCATTACAATGAAACCTACATGAACCATGCTCACCACCAATTTTTCTTAATTCATTTATTTCTACAGTATGTCATTAGATGAATACATTTTGTTTTTCCCCTTTTAGTTCACTTGCATTCGCTCACACACACTTATCACATCATTCGGCTAATCACATGCTTCCCTATCACTTCTCCTTTTTTGTCACTGCATATATATATATATATATATATATATATATATATATATAATCATATAATGTTGCTTAAATAGTTTGTTCACATAATTACATACTCACATAGACACATGTCATATTTCTTATATACATAGACATATATTTAAAATAATCAACTACATGGAATTCAACTTGTACTTCTTCAATTTACATGTATAGATGGTTTAAGTTCTTACTCAATTTTATCTACCGATCCTTTACTTCATCTCACATATGTCTCAACCATAAGAGTACATGTTCACTTGAACACCATTCCCTAGCACTATTTCTTTCAACTTCATCTATAATTTGTGATTAGGGTCATTTATGCCCAAATCAAGCTTACTTCATACATTCACCCCTATACCTACTGATCATGTCATCTGGCCATAACCATTTTATGCCTTTTACCTTTCATCCTCAAACCTTCCTTCTTTTTAATCTTTTCTAACCGCATATTTAATGTGGCTTATGTTTTACTTAAGTATTAAACTACCCTTGTTTCCATATACATTACATATATTATTTACACATAATTTCACTTAATAAAACATCATCAATTCATTTATTCATTACTTGTCTCGACCATTTCATGTATTGCACTAAATGTAACACAACTAAAGCACACATGCACATACACCACCCCTTTTAGCCATTAGGCCTTCATCACCAAAATCACCATGCCACATCATGCACATACCATATATACAACACACACATATACTTAAACTCAAATATTCACCATTTATCAATACGTTCATCATCAAACTAATTTATTACATGCCTTATACTAGATGTAACACCTACCAAAATCATACATACACATACATGCCATTTTAGCCATAAGATAACATTCACCTTAACCATAATTTTTCATCATAATTCTCACTTCATTCATTCACTAAACATTCATTTAAGCCAAAGCCAAATATACTAACTAGCATATTAATTACACATATATATACACCAATTACTATGCAATCATATTAACATACACACTTTATTTATGTAAATTAGCATTTCACACATATATTTTACTGAACACACTTACCTAGAGATTTTTAGCTTCAATTTAGCCTCTTCACATCATTTCCTCATAAATTTCAGCAAACCTCCATTAATTCCTCATAAATATACACATTATCACAATTAAAAATTCCTAATAAATCATATAAAGCTCTAAAATTCAATCTAACTTTAGAAGTATCTTATTAACACATAAAGCTATCTAGGAAAAATAATAAATTATGAAAATAACCCTTTTAGTTCACTTAAATTTGCTCACACACACTTATCACATCATTCAGCTAATCACATGCTTCCCTATCACTTCTCTTTTTTTGTCATTGCATACATATATATCTAATCATAGAATGTCGCTTATTTGGTTTGTTCATATAATTACATGCTTATATAGACACATGTCATATTTCCCATATACATGGACATATATTTAAAATAGTTAACTATATAGAATTTAACATGTACTTCTTTAATTTACATGTATAGATGGTTTATGTTCTTACTCAATTTTATCTACCGTTCCTTTACTTCATCTTACATATGTCTCGCCCACAAGAGTAAATGTTAAATTGAACACTATTCCCTAGCATTATTTCTTTCAACTTTATTTACAATTTGTGATTAGGGTCATTTATACCCAAATCAAGCTTACTTCACACATTTACCCCCATACCTACTAATCATGTCATTCGGCCACAACCATTTTATACCTTTTACCTGTCATCCTCAAACCTTCCTTTTTTCTAATCTCTTCTAACCACACATTTAACGTGGCTTATGTTTTACTTAAGTACTAAACTACCCTTGTTTCCATATACATTACATACATTATTTACACATACTTTCACTTAATAAAACATCATCAATTCATTTATTTATTACATGTCTCAACCATTTCACGTATTACACTAAATGTAACACAACCAAAGCACACACGCACATACACCACCCCTTTCAGCCATTAGGCCTTCATCACCAAAACCACTATACCACATCATACACATACCACATATACATCACACACATATACTTAAACTCAAATATTCACCATTTATCAATGCGTTCATTATCAAACTCATTTATTACATGCCTTATACTAGATTTAACACTTACCAAAATCACACATACATATACATGCCATTTCAGCCATAAGATCACATTCACCTTGACCATAATTTTTCATCCTAATTCCCACTTCGTTCATTCGTTAAACATTCATTTAAGCCAAATATACTAACTAGCACATTAATTACACACATATATACACCAATTACTATGCAATCTTATTAACATACACACTTTATTTATCCAAATTATCATGTCACACATATATTTTGATTAACACACTTACTTAAAGGTTTTTAGCTTTAATTTAGCCTCCTCACATCATTTCCTCATCAATTTTAGCAAACCTCCACTAATTCCTCATAAATATACACATTGTCACAATTAAAAAATTCCCAATAAATCATATAAAGCTCTAAAATTCAATCTAACTTTAGAAGTATCTTATTAACACTTAAAGCTATCTAGGAAAAATAATAAATCTTGAAAATAACCACTTTTACCTCAAGGTGTCACTACTCACCCATCGTTGAATTCTTTCATTCTAGACTTTTTTTTTTGTAATTCTCTCACTAGAATTGTTGTTAGAGAGGTGTGAAGGCTTGTTTAGAGTCTTTGGTTAGAGAAATGATGGATTTAGGTGTACGAAAGAAGAAAAAAAGAGGAGGAAGAACACCCTATATTATTACCCGCCATGAAAGCTAAAGGAGGAAGATGTTGTTATTTTAATTTGAAACCAATTGCTATTTATAGTTAGTAAGGAGTGGTTGGATGGTGGATAAGTGTCCCATTCAAAGGCTATAATAATTTCACTACTTTTCCTCCTTTAAAAATTAATTCTAAGCCCTTGATATGTCATTTTATTTCTCAACTAATGCCATTAATTAGATAAATACATAGTATAAATGTCTTGAGAAAATTAGAATTTAATTATAAGGATAACTGTTTAATTTGAGTTACTACATCCTAAATTCATTCAATTAAATAGCTTCCAAGCCTTAGAAAATTCCAAATCCTATACCAGTAGCTTAGTTAGAATTTTTAACCATCAAGATGTGCTATTTTTAGAATATTTTGAGCAACTTCAAAATATTTTTCCATTCAGCTTCAACTGAGTTACTATTCACAAGACACTGTCATCCTTAATGACTTTCATTCCCTTCCAAATTTCACCCAAAATTACTTTAGAATATTTATTACCATTTTGTTAACTTAACTTAGCTTTGAGTCCTAGAAGGTACTATTCATTTTCCTCGGGTGGACATTATTCACCCTTTACTTCATAGTATTCATTAACCATTCAAACACCTTCATTTCAACTCTAGTTTTTAACCCCAACTTATCCTTAATTCATACTTTTAAATAGTAAAAAAATCCTAATCATACCTTAGAGGGTCCTACTCCAAACTTCGAGGGGCAATGTTTATCTACTAGGAAGCATTATTCATCTACTAGGATTTATTGGGCATTACAACAAGCATGCATTTTATAATCATTATATAGCCATCTTATTCTTATATGCTAATACTTAATAAAAAAATGAACACATATATAACATGCCAAGCACAATTACAAAACTTGCATTAATCATGATTCAAGTCCATTAATTTTAACCTTTTTCTTTAGTATCTCTTTATGATTATTTTGAAATATAAGTTCCCATTTACATCCCCATATTTAGAAGACAAAATCCCAATACTACATAATAGGGTAGCAGGGCACGTAGGCTTTATTCAGACCATTGAGGTTATAGTTCTACAATGGCCCTTTTAGACTTATATGGTTGTTACACTAGCCTAAGATGTGTGTAGTGCCATGCTGGACCTATACTATTGCTATACTAGCCTAGATATGTGTAGTGGCCCATCTGGACTTATACGGTTGCTACACTAGCCTAGATATGTGTAGTGGCTCATTTGGACCCATATGAGTACTACACTAGCTTAGATATGTGTAGTGGCCCATCTGGACCTATATAACTATTACACCAGCCTAAGAAGGCACCGAAGATCTTGGTAATTGCTATCTATCTTTAGTTAATCAGCCAACCTATCTGACTATGTTGTCTAGTCATATGGGCTATAACCATTATTTATTAAGTTTCACATGGTTAAAGTAGTTTATGTATGTTTTACAAGTCATTTGGCCAACAAATGACCAAATGGGATAATTAATATCCTTTTTGTCATTTTGTTCATATGAATATTATTTTTTAAGCATTACAAGAAATAAGCACACTACAATCACATCATTGTTCACTGCTAGCAGTTGCTTTAGGCTCCCACATATCTCATCTTTTCTAGTGGTTGCTCTAGGCACCTACATATCTCATCTTTACACACCATTATTCACATGCATATTTACACATTCACACTATTTTCAAACTCATTTCTATCTCATACATTAAATTCATAATTTTAGTTAGCTAATGCCATTTCAATGTAACACTATAAGGGTTGATAAACATATATTATAATATATTATCATGCATCATTGATTCAGCCGACACACACGTGGTTATTATTAGATATACTATTTATGCATTGTATGATTATAGTTCACTTGCTCTACACCTCATTTCAAAGTTATATGCCATAATCTTTATCATAAGCTAGAGCTCATGCTAAACCCAACCCATATTAGACATCCATTTGGTCAATTCTTCAAGTACACATAGATAAACTCAAATCTTTCATTTAGCACCTCTAAGCACTCATACATTATTTCTAGACTATCAATTTCCATCATATATAAACTATTATACACAATTGCATTTATGACATCAAACATACACACTTACATGGTACAACACACATTTTAAGTCATGTAATTCATCGGATACACTTACCTCATTATACATTATAGCCACACATATGACCTCACATTGCCATATAAACTTTTTTGCCATTCTTTCTATGTCACCTACTCCAATGTTTATGATTTTCGACATACTATGATACATTACTTGTTTATATACAGTATATAGCCTCTATAATTCAGATCAAGTATTATTCAACCCTAAGCACTTGCTCTTACCATCTTTATTTTACACACACTCATCAATATCCTATGATGCTCATACTTATACCAACCATTACTTTCATCATCAATTGTTTTCATACCTTTCTCATATAAAATTAAAACACTATTAAAAACTTGGGTAATTTACTATGATCATGCTTTAGAATAATTCAACTAGCATATATATATACATATATACATACATACATACATACATACATACATATATATATATATATATATATATATATATAATCATTACTAGTTATGCCACTTTATGCCTTATGTGAATTTATAACTCAATTACACATTTATATATACATTATGCATAATTCTCATGTTAATACTCTTAGCACAAGTTAAACCTCATGCTTACATTCATTCAACCCTGACCTTATGCCTACATTCATTTATCCCTCACTTTACACACACACACACACATTAATCAAAATTATCTCATCTAAAACATTTAACGCTTACCTTACACAACCTCTAATTATTAATCATGCTCACACTTTATTTCAAATTAATCACAACTTTAATTTAAGCCATTTTAAAACTAACTATCAATAAGTCGTCACTGTCTATTTCTTTTGCTATCCATATTATCATACATAAATGATCTTAATTAGCATATCAAACATCATTACCCATCTATACATGCCATAAACACTTATTATACATATAATTACCCCAATTTTTCAACTATGCATATGCTATTTGATATACATAAACACAATTTAATGCATAAGATTATTGGATACACATACCTAATGGTGCCAAATGGACTAATTGAGCCTTTTCAAGCTCTCTATTTCCTTTTCCCCTGATCTTCTTTCCATTTTTTAACCATACACATAACATATACATAAAAATTCATAATAAATAAAATAACAATCCAAATCTCAAATTGACTTTAGAAAACCCTTATTAGCATCTATTTACACCTTAGAAAAATATAAAACCTTCAAAGAAACACTTACTTGAAGGTTGGTTACCATTCATCAAACCCTTAAACTCTAAAATTCTTCACTTTTACTCCATAATACTTAAAGAGGACATCATTTTAGGGCTTTAGGGGTTAGATGTTCAAGATTAAGCTAAAGAAAGAAAGAATTGAAGAAAAATTAAGCGAGAGGAAAGGAAATGAGGGTTTAGCTCAAATGGGAAGAAGAAGAAGAAGGACTATTCCTTATTTTACTTCCCATTTAACCACTTATATGTGTTTTTAGGTGAAGGGTTGATATTAAAAGCTTTCTTCATTTAATGGTCCCTCATTTTTCCAAGTTTGATTCTTCTATTTTAAAAATTTTCCTTTAATTTTCAAGCCTTAATTAACATCCTTTAATGTCCCATAAAATCACTTAAAATAATATCTAAAAGGCCTAAACAAATGACACTTGAAAACCTTAAAAATTCATTTAAAATTGATACTTTAAACTTTGCTTGATTTTTATATAATACTATTTGATGTTAAAAAATTTCAAATCTAATCTCATCATACTCCTTAGAATATTTGAGCTTGAGGATGTGGCATTCTTGGGTTCATTTATGCAAAAACAAAATATTTTATGATTAAGCTTTAACTATGTTACTATTTATAATACACTACCGTAAAATCTTTACTTTGGTTTTTAACCATCTTAATGACTTCATTTTCATTAAGAACTTTGTCCAATATTATTTTATAATTAATACTTTCATCTTGTAATATTAGTGTAGCCTAGGTCTTGGGAAGCACCATTCACTCCTCGAAAAATATTATTCATTCGCATGCTTATTCTCTACCGTTAGCTATCCAAAAACTTGACCCATAACCTTTTTATAATATATAATATTGATCAATAAAGAAAACACCATTCAAATCCCAGGATTCACTATTCATGACCTCAAAATTCACTATCATGATGCTAAAATTTTGAGGCCTTACAAAAAAAAGTGAAAAATGAATAACATAAAATGGGAAGAAGGTTAAGTTAAAAGAAAGGAACAATTTGGGTATCTTAAATTTGAATTCAGAAGAAATCAAAATAGTGGTAATTAGGACAAAATTGGTCTCCAATTTAAAGAGGTATGCATTAGATGCTAGAATTAGGTTGCAGTAGAAAAAAAAAGAAAAAGACCAGAGGATATGATAAAGGCAATGAGGATTATAGGGCATCAAACAATTCAAAATTGGTTAATCAGTGTTTGGTTGAAAGCAAACTCTGAGAAAATCAATTTTCTAATTTTGATGAATCCAACAAATTGGCAAGTAGGGAAATTTGATAGCTATTCAAAGGAATAGTGTAATTACTACTATTCATGGTAATTTTTTCACTAAGTTATGAAGGGTATTAACATGTTCAAGTTAATGTATGTTTAATATTGTGTATTAATGTGTTCTTGAGATTTCTTTCTTATTGTTTGATGTAGTGATCCCTTTTTGTTAGCATGTTTAATCATAAGTAGTAAACTTTGTTGTCTTGTTATAATTAACTGCTGGATGGTTAAGTGATTGAGAGAATCATTGGTTACTACCATACAAGGAATAATGCAAGAACAAACATTTGAATAGGAAGAGATGGTAAGAAAGGAATAATTTATTTATGAATACTGTGTTTAAGTGTTTGAATTTTATGAATTTCAAGTAAGGATGAAAGATTTAAATAAAATTTAGCTACTATGATTTCAACTAACTTATAGTAGCAAGCATGAGCTATTACAGTTATTCAATCATAAATTTAAAAATAATTAAAGTTTAGGTGTTAAATTAAGAATAAAGGGAAAACTATATTTAAAGCATTTGTTGTTTGGGGCATTAGAATTGACAACATTGTTTATGGGGGTATAAAATTGAAGTAGTGCCTTAGAATAGAAATAACTTGATTGCTTAAACCTAAGAGTGAGGATATAAATGTCTTTATAGAAATATGTAGTGAGATTGTCCATAATGTTGGCATTCTATTGATTCAGTTAATATGGGATGAGAAAATGTACGTATAGATGTATGTGTATATACATTTCTTTGGTCAATAAATTGATAACTTATAGTCAAATTAAATGATATAGGGTTGAATAAAAAGGGAAATATTGGGGAGTTTACGAGGAGCTAAAGTTGAGGACTACCATGTAACTCGAGTTTTGTTGTTGTAGTTAAGACAAAGTTTAGACATATAAAGAAAGCAAATTATATAAATTATATGAATAAAGGATATGAGGTGTCATTTTAATACAATTTAAAGAACCTCTTTGCCATATCTAATGATAAGCATCTTAGTATGTATTGAGCCTCAATTGGGGAAACCATAGCTACCTGGTTTAGTTTAAATTTTAAAGAGTTATTGATACGATGTATAGTTACAAGCTTAGAATGAGATTTGCTATAAAATCAGTAGCCAAGTTGTAAGCTTTAGAGAGCTACAGTGCTAGAGGATTCTATTATAAGCAAACTTGTGATAATATGAATTTGATTAACTAGACTTAGTTACTGTTGAACAAAGCTTATTAACTAGATTTTATAAGGAATTGAATTAAGGGATGCTACTTGTTTTTCTCTCTCTTTTTGAATGTTTAACTATATAACATTTAAATGTAATACCCTTATATGCAACCAATATACCAGATTAGGTAGAGGAAGCCTTAACACTGGTTCAATTACTGTTCCTTTTTCATGTTTTCTTTATCTTATCTCAAATTTTTTAGTGTAATTATACATTTTATAATTTACACAGTATCTCATGCACAATTATTTTATGTTCCACTTACTCATGTCATTAACCAGTTAACCTACACATATGTATATTAAGTAAACACTTATGATATTTAAAGTTTCATTGATATAACATTTTTATTTATATACAAATATATTGAACTTAATGTTCATAAAAATACATTTTACATAATATTTACGTGTTTACTACATACAAGACTGCTTCGTTATACAAGGATGCTCGTGGTAGACCCTTCTTACCTGTACATCCTTCACATAGATTCCTAGTATTTTTGGGACTTAATCTACGATGTTACCTAGTCCAATTCAAAACCTATGCATCGATCAGAAAGCCAATACGCTGAGTGAAGTTGCTCAATGGTGTATTCTAATACTATGAATTATGCTTGTATATTCCTTAAAATTATTTTCATTTCCTCTATTAGTATGTTACATTTTACTTTCTTTTAATCAATTTATATCTTGTACATATGGCTACGGTCAGAGTTTTATAATAAATTTTGATTTTTAATTATAACTTTTGTTTATATATTCTTTCTAATGTTCTTTTACTATAATTCCCTCAACTTTCCATATGATTTAACATTCCACTATATATTTCTTATACATAAGCTATATTATCTTTATCTTATACTATTGCTTTTGATTTCTAATTCAATTTACCATTTTTTTCATAGTTTATCATCTACATCTATCTTGTAATTAAACTCTGACTATTTATCATATACTTATATGATATTTCTATGTATTGACCTTTTCCTTTCCTTATGTCTTCTACTTATACATATACTTTAGTATCATTTCTATTTAACATTTTAGATTATAGTTAGTTAAGTATTATATTACATAAACAATTATTTAGCTTTTTCTCATTATATCTACTGTACCTATTATCAATTACATATACTTATATTATAATTACTTATAATAATCTCACATGATATATATTATCATTTCTTACATATAGAACTTTGACAATAATTGTTTAGATTTTACTTACTTTTAATCTTTTGATAAATCTTATAATCCATTGTTAGCTTCTAATCACCTATACTTTCTTCTCATGTAACTATTATCTATACCCCTCTTTCTTTGTTCTTATGTACATGTATAAGCAATTTAACAATTAAATTCATTTATAATATTACCATTCATAATTCAACTATAGCTTCATAATTTTAGATAAATTCATTTCCATTAGTCCTTATAAAACTATTTTATTAAACATTTTTCATATAACTATGTTAAAATAATTCTTTCATTTTAATATTCTTATAAGTATTATTTCTTCCATTTTATTTCATATAGTCAATTACTCAAATTTACTTACATGTATCTTGTTAGCCCCTAAAACCATATAAAGTTATCCATGCTAGGATAATGGGACTTGTAACAAGTGCGACATCGAAGTGTCCAAGTAACATATGAACAAGTGTGGCATCAAAGTGCCCATGTAACATGTGAACATGTGCAAGGAATACTCCCCTAAGTACTACGTATGGGGCCCTAAATAAACAAGTGCGGTAGAAGCTCTCCCAAATAGTCAACTGCTCCGTAGTTGATCAGTCAACCTATCCTAAGCCATACATGTCTATGCCATCAGGGTATATTATTAATTAAATTTATTAGATTTAGTCTTTATTTCATGTATATGTATACATTTATAGCTTGATACTTTATATTCACATGTGGTCACTTATTTTCTTGTCACATTTATCTAATTAATTGTTCCCTTAAGGCATTTCTTATTATTACTGGTGGTTATTTATCATATATTATCATTTACAAATATATATTTTTTCTAGCCTCATACATACTTTCATTTGTATACTTGTTCTTTTTACAATTTATACTTTATTTTTTGTATATATACATGTATTCACATTTGTTTTTCTCATTAATTCCTTATAAATTTAATTTAATTTCATTTCCTTTTTAGCATACATTTGCATATATTCAAATGTGTTTTCATATACTTCTTTGAATTCTATTTTATTATTTCCTAATAAATATTTATGTACATTACTTTTTATAATTCTTCCTCTATTTTTCCAATTTCCCTTTAATAATTCATTAGGTTATTGTTTATATAATTTCTTATTATATTATTCAATATGCATACACATATTCATACACACATATATGCATATATCTATTTCCTTTAGGGCATTTATCACATGTTAACTAGTTTCATAGTTATTTCCATATGACTTTATATTTCTTATTTTACTCCTCTTATTTAACTTATTCATTTCCCAAAAATTTATTTATTATGTATATTTTACATTGATTTATATAATTACTATTTTATCATATTTTATATTTACCTAATATTATGTTAAGTATTAAATTAATCTTTATAATAACATGGTCCATAATTAAATTAACTAATCCTTATTTATCATGTAGTTACACATACATACTCCTTCTTGTTATATACATATATTTTTTCTCTTGTCATATACATATATTACATTATTTACTTAGTTATATAATTAATTTCTTACTTTTAATAATTTTGTTGTGCATTTGTTTTTCACATCTTACTTTACTTCTTTATGCATCTTTACATGTATATACTATTATGTGTCTTAAATAAAATTTTCAAGTGTTCAATCTACCAAATACATATAATCTCATATACCTTTTCTAACTCAACATCTAATAATAGAAATGCCTTAAAATTTTGATTATATAACTTTAATAACAAAAATTCCTTTTTTCCTAATTACTATGATTCCTATACTATTTAATAAAACCATCATCAATTGTATAAACAAGTTTTCACAATTTCAATCCTTTCTCAATTACCCTATTTTTTTTAGCTCAAGTAAAAAAAAATATTTATTTTCATTTTTCTATCTCTTTACTATTTACTCTTTCACTTCTAACCTTAAATATATCCATTATTCTACTACATCAATTATTTCTCATAGATCTTGTGTAGTTATACCACTCTACCACTTATGGATTTCCCATAACAAGTATTTCCTCCCATTATTTCTATTTTTCTACTACTTCATTTATATCTCAATTACATGTACATTTCATCAATTTTGCATTATTAACTATGATATGTAAATTCATAAGTTTCCATACACATAAATGCTTAAACTTTATAGTATGAGAATACACTTACCTCTTTAGCTTAAATCCACTAAATCTTCATACACACTTCTTCATTTTCTTTGCATCATCATCTATCCTTAATTTCTTCATCTTCTATAACCATATCCCTCACATAATTCCACCAAAATTACATAAATCATATATATCCTTTGTTACTTATAAAGTTGCTTATTAACATATTCCATATAACTTATAAAATTAACAAGATTAGAGAGGGTTTCACTTACTTGAATTTAAGCCTTAACCTATGTCTTTCCATCCTTTTTTCCTCTAAATTCTTTCTTTTTCCATGCACTTTGGAGAGACTAATGTAATAGAGTGAGGAGAGCTACCTTTCAACTATTGAATTTAATGACAATTGAGTAACATGGGAGGAGGGAAAATGGTAGAGAAGGGGAAGAAGAAATTCAGCCATGGTGAAGGGCTAGAAGGAGATGTTAGTTAAAATCTAAGTGATTATTTTACATTATTTCTATATTTATATGATGAACCAATGGCTAGGATAAAAAGGCAAAACACATGTAAAGTGGTGATTAATCCCATGTGTCACCTTTTATTTTTATAATTATTTTATTTTATTTTATTTTATTTTTGATGGCTAAGATCTTATGTCACTATTTGATCCAATAGGCACAATTAGTCCTTACATAAAAATCTTATTATGCTTATCTCATATTTTTGTCACTTTTCTCTATTTAATTCCCTAATTTATATTTAATAATTTCATTAGTAAATAAATTATGGCACTATAATTTTCATATTCCTATAATTATTACAGTATCAGGATGTGTAAGTTTTGAATTTTTTATGCACATTTTCAATAATTTTTTTGTTAACCTTGAAGGGTTACTATTCACACTTGACAATAATCTAGATTTCATTTTCGATATTTAGCCTCCTATATGACCTTATTTGCTTCTAAAGTTACACCATAATTCATCTCATAATTTATACTGCCATCTGGTTGGGTCAATTTTACTTGGGCTCAGGAGGTACTATTCATGGCCCAAGTGGCATTATTCACTGTGACTATCTCTCATACCTAATTCTTTCCATTTTTTCATGTTCCTCACATGTCCAAATCATATTTCTTACTTCTTTACAGATATTGCTCTCACCATTTGGCCCCCAAATGTGCATTTTCAACTTTGCCCTTCATTTTCTCTTGTATTTCCATTTTACCTTTTGGTTATTTTTTCTTTATTGTTTACACCGATTAACTCTACCCAATCTGTATATCCATTTCATTTCCCACTTTTTCTTTGAATTCTAATTCTATCCTTGATAAAAATTGAACTAAAAGTCAGGGTGTTATAGCCTTTTCCTCTTTAGGGAATTTCATCCTTGAAATTTCAAGTGCATTCTTCTTCTCTTGGATTTTTCATAGGGTTACAAATATTATATCCTCTCTTTCAGTCTTTTTAGCTAATATGTCATATCACCATTTTATATCCTATTTTTACATTTTATAGTAGTTTATCTCCTTCTACCCATTCATAATTCATGTACCATTTATATCCTTTCTCTATCTCATATGATTGGTCTTACTTAGAACTCCTATAACTTATTCCTTATACAACTAATTCCATCTGTATCTATATCTATTACTCAATTCCATCTCTATCCATATAACCCCCACAACTATGTAGTCTAACTTTTAGGGGCCTTTATGTTTAGCTTTTACAATAAGACTTCTATAACTACATATCTTTATTGATGGTTGTCTAACATGTAATCTCTTATGTTTACTTGTAGTTCTTAGATATCATTTTCTTTTATCTTATACATGTGCTTTTTATACAAGTTCCATGTAAAAAGGTAAGCAGATCCTTATAAATGTCCTAGTAGCTATGCAACTAAGTAATGCATGTGCACACATATTTCAAATGTTGTCAGTTTTGGTATGTAGACCGAATAATACAATACAAGCAAAAGTTCTTAGATTCATCGAGATATAGAAGAGCATGTAAGTTATCATGCTCACATATCCACCATTTGAGTCTCTAACAATTATTTGAATAATTACATTCCCTATTTGACCTATGGAAGAATATGCAAGCATATATTTCATGCTTGTTTGAGTAATAGCAATCATATTCAATGAGGTATGGGTAACTAGTAGAATCATTATCTTAAAAGCATGTTTAGATAATACAGCTCCTAACGTTACTATTTAGGCACTCCCAATATGATGATTATGAGTGGCTAGTTAGCATTAGGCCTATTTTTTCTCTCTTTTTGAATAGTCATAGCACTTTTTTAGGGATTATTAGGTCATATTCTACATTATACGGCTTCATAAGAACAACATATCAATTGTGAACTTGAACAATATCTAAATGATAAAGAGGGAACTCCTATAAAGATGAGATAGGTTATGGCCCCTTGTAAATATAGTCATTTCATGCTTAGAAATGCCTAAAGCTAAGCTTTAATACCAAATAAAATTATAACGCACTAATGTCCAACCGATATACTGGATTAGGTAGAAGATGCCACCTTCCTAGTTTAATTACTATTCCTTTTTCATGTTATCTTTATCTTCTCTCTGACTATTCAATGTAATTATACTTTTTTTTTTATAATTCACACAATATCTCATGCACAAGTATTTGATGTTCCACACACTCGTGTCATTCACCAACTAACATACACATATGCACATTAAGTAAATATTTATAATATTTGAAGTCTCATTTGATACAACATTCATATACAACATTTCTATTCATATACAAATATCATATAACTAATGTTCATACACATGTGTTTTACATAACATTTACACTTTTACTACATACAAGAATGCTTCGTCATATGAGGATGCTCGTGGTGGACTCTTTTTACTTGTATATATTTCACATGGATTCCTAGTGTTGTTAAGACTTGACTTGTTATGTTGCTTAGCTTGATCGAAAACCTACACATTGATAAGAACACCGATGCACTAAGCAAAGTTACTCAGTGGTGTATTCTAATATTATGAATTATGCTTGTATATTCCTTAAAACTATTTTTTGTTCGCACTATTAGTGTGTTACATCTTACTATCTTTCAATTAATTTATATCTTATACGTATGGCTATGATTAGAGTTTTATAATAAACTTTGACTGTTACTTATAATTTCTATTCATCTATTTTTTCTAGTGTTCTTTTACTATAATTCCCATAACTTTCCATACTATTTAACATTCCATTATTCATTTCTTATACATAAGATATATTATCTTTATCTTGTACTATTGCTTTTGATTTCCAATTTAATTTACCTTTTTTTTATAGTTCATCATTTATTTTATCTTATTTTCCAATAGATCTATCTTGTAATTAAACTCTGACTATTTATCATATATTTATATGATATTTTTGTGTATTGACATTTTTCTTTCTTAGTGTCTTCTACTTATACATATACTCTAGTATCATTTCTATTTAAGATTTTACATTATAGTTAGTTAACTATTAAATTACATAAATAAATATTTAGCTTTTCTCATTATATCTATTGCACCTATTATCAA
Organism: Hura crepitans; assembly: GCA_948208565.1. NCBI lineage: Eukaryota > Viridiplantae > Streptophyta > Magnoliopsida > Malpighiales > Euphorbiaceae > Hura > Hura crepitans. Next base: position 1,563 of record CANXYI011261418.1, on the reverse strand, counting down.
CTACATGTACTTATATTATAATTACTTATCATAATCTCATGTGATATCTATTATCATTTTTTACATATAGAACTTTAACAACAATTGTTTGGATTTTACTTACTTTTAATCCTTTGATAAATCTTATAATCCATTATTAGCTTCTATTCACCTATACTTTCTTCTTGTGTGATTCTCATTTATACCCCTCTTTCTTTGTTTTATGTACATGTATAAGCAATTTAACAATTAAATTAATTTATAATATTAATGTTTATAATTCAACTATAGCTTTACGCTTTTAGATCAATTCATTTCCATTAGTCCATATAAAAGTATTTTACTAAAAATTTTTAATATAACTAAGTTAAAATAAATCTTTGATTTTAGTATTCCTCTAAGTATTACTTCTTCCATTTTATTTCATATAATCAATTGCTCAAAATTACTTACATATGCCATGTATGGCCACTGATACCCTATACAATTATCTATGCTAGGATAATGGGACCTATAATAAGTGCAACATCAAAGTGTCTAAGTAACATATGAACAAGTATGGCATCAGAGTGGCCATGTAACATGTGAACGTGTGCGAGGAATACTCCCCTAATTACCAGGTGCAGGGCCCTAAGTAAACAAGTGCAGGAGAAACTCTCCCAAATAGTTAAGTGCTCCCTAGTTGACTGTCAACCTATCTTAAGTCATAACTATTTAAGTCATTAGGACATATTATTAATTAAATTTATTAGATTTAGTCTTTCTTTTATGTATATATATACATTTACAACTCGATTCTTTATATTCACATGTGGTTACTCATTTTCTTATCACATCTACCTAATTAATTATTCCCTTAAGGCATTTTTTATAATTACTGGTGGTCATTTATCATATCTTATCATTTACAAATATTTTATTCTTGCCTCATTTATACTTTCATTTGTATACTTGTTCTTGTTACACCTTATATTTTATTTTCTATACATATATATGCATTCACATTTGTTTTTCTCATTGATTCCTTATAAATTTAATTTAATTTAATTTCCTTTATAGCATACATTTGCATATATTCCTGTGTTTTTTCATATACTTGTTTTGAATTCTATCTTATTATTTCCTAATATGTATATATGTAAATTGCTTTTCATAATTCTTCTTTTATTTTTCTAATTTCCCTTTAATGTTTCATTATATTTTTATTTATATAATTTCTTATTCTATTATTTAATTACTTCAATAAATTTCTTTTTATTTATAATAACCAATTATCTATTTGATATAAATTTTTCTTAATTTAAATTTAATTTCTATTTTCATGTTTAATTTTTATTCTTAACATTTAAAATTTTCAATTTGTAACAAATGTACATACATAGAGATTTTTATTTATTTATTTTGTCCAAATAAGATTTTATTTATCATATAATTAATCTCAATTTAACAATTATCAATTAATTTTTATATACTCTCTCTCAATCAAAAAACTTTTGCTAAATAGTATCTACTCAATTCATTTTATTTTCTATTCTTTGATTTTCTTATTAATTTAAAATCTTTATTCTCCTATATATATATATA
>CANXYI011261379.1:0-11033 GCA_948208565.1 Hura crepitans | reverse complement strand
TAGTGGTTAAGATAAATCTTTTAGCTTTTTAAAAATGGTGGACTTTTTAAGCAAAACTCTGTAGAGCTTTAGATACTTCTGAGTGAAAAAGGAACTAAAAGAAGGAGCTTATAATATTTGATGCTTAGAATGTAAGTTTTTAGGCTTCAAAGGAAAATTGAGAAAAAGATATGAAGCATTAGCATTCTTAGATTTTCAGCCTTTAAGAAAATGAGTAGGTGTTGTACTGTGATAACTTTCTTTAATTGCCCTCAAGTTCTTATCTTTTTCTTTTATTTTATTATTATTATTATTATTTTTATCTCTAAACTCACCTTCATAGATATTTCTTATGCACTACAAGGATCTTTACGCCTTAGAATTGAGCATAGGAAATTATTTGCCACTTCTTGAAAAATATTAAATTGCTTAGCCATGATATATGTGTATTAAGTTGATACTTATATTTTTACCTCTTTTATTTTTTTAATGTTTTATTTTATCTCTCAACTCACCATCAAAGGTACCATGCTATGCAAGGAATGTAATAATGAAAAAATGTTAATCAAAGTAATATCTAATTAAATTCAAAACAATTGTCTCAAAATAAGGAAATAGCAAAAAATTCTTTAATCCCAATCCTCATCTAAAGAAATCTTTCGAACCGTATCATAACCCTTGATTTCTTGGGCACTGGATCAAGTGAGGCAAGTTTTGTATGGCTGAAAACTATTAGATTCTTAGGGAGGAAAAATGAAAGCTTGAGAGAGAGAACCTTGCCCTTAATGAGTGGCTACAAGATCTTGGGCTGCTTAATTCAGGCCATTTTCAGGGTTTGCTATTATAATAGCATATATGAGATTTTGGATAATATGGTAGAGGTTCTACATTCTTCAGTGAAGTGGCCAATTTTTTAGATGAAGGCATAATATAAGTCATGATAATGATTTTGTGAAAGTGGGTCGGTTCAAGGCTCGAGTGTTAATGGCTAGAGTAGTTTCTTATTCCTTAATTCTTTGAATACTGTCAACAAAGGCCTATTCAGATTAGCAAGTTTGTGAGGATTCACCTTTACTTAGTCCTTTCTTGAGTTCATTTTTGCATTTACCTCTACAATGGTCCTTACTTCAGTGAGCTCTTCTCTAATCATGGCCTGAAGTCCCTTTATCTTTAAAGCCACAGCTTCCTTGACAATTGCCTTAATGCTCTACAAGTATGTGCCACTTAGTGCCATTTTTGGAAATTGTCTTTTATGTAGGGTAAAGGTTATTTCCTTAAAGAGTTTGAGTAAAGGATAATCTACAATAGATATACACATAAATAGTTAGTATGATACATGATTACCATTTATACATTATATGTGTTATGATGGATGGTCCAAGCATTATGAATGCATGGACGCATTTTTTATATATGCCTAGGTGTATGTGATGTAGGCCTAATTGATAGTGATGATTCTAATTATGCATTGATAAATGAGAATAAAAGGAGCTAGTATGATGCACGATATGTGACTGATGTGCCTAGGCCTAGGTAACGTATATGTTTGACAAAATAATTCTAATAATGCTCATATGTGCATGGTAGACGATTGATTTCTATAATGTTCCTTAGATGAGATTCATGATACAAGTGTAGGAATGATGTAGATATACATGGATAATTGTGATGTACTTCTACATAGTGATGTATGATAGATGTGAATGCATGATGTTCCTATACTAAGATAATACATAGACAGTATAGGATGCATGTCGATGCATATATATGTGTTATACCTACACTAAATAAGATGACACAAGATGTGAATTATTTCTAATGTCATGTGTTATATATGTATACATATGTGATACCATGGGAGGTTAGTATGATGTATGGTTGATACGTAATGTACCTATATCTAGAATAATCCTAATGATGTATGCCATGTATGCCTAGTTAAGGTATGGATGAACTTATCAAAGTCTATATGATGTATGATGCATGCTTAAGCCTAGGTAAGATGATATAAGATGCCAAGTGTATGCATGAGAGTACAAACTAATGTGGTGAATGATTTTAAGTTAAAAAAATGAAATATGGTTATTGCATGGATGCATGATGTTATTGTATATAGACAAGTATCATGTATGACTAATACAATAGGATACATGTTATTTATGTGTTACAACATTATTACATGGATAAAGGTAATCAATAAGAATGATGCATGTTAGTGAATATAGAGACATACACGAGCAATAAGCCGTTCTAACATTATTACTCCTATACATGGTCTATCAATTCTTTCCTAGTTAAGTTTACCTAAATATCAATAGGGAACACATAGGTTCGAATATAGACCAAATTAAGCCCCATGGCCTCTTGTATTGAAACTGCATGAAAAGACAATGGCCTATAACATTTAAGTTTTATTTGAAGTGAAATTAAGTTGAGCTTATTCCAAATGAAAGTCACAATAAACTTGGCCCCATTTCAAATGAGATTAATTGTAATAGCCCACAACACATTATAATGCAATATCGAACACTTAGGGTCATACAACCTAGGGGAAGTTGCTAAGCTTAACTACATTGGCTTCATGGTTTGGTAAAAAAGGCTTAAGGCTACCACAAGTAGGGGTCTCTCCTAACAAGTCTCCCCAATTAAGGGTAAAGCAACTACTTAGTTCACTGTTCGATATACCTAAAGTTATGAGGCTTGCGAGTGATAGATATGCTGACAATCCCTCAACTTAATTGAAAATGGGTTCATGGTTCGCAACACCATACAAGGTAATAGGAACATAGTTTATAAAGAATGTAATGCATGGGACGGATAAAAATTAGAATATTAAAAATTATATTTTTTTGGCACTTTCAATTTAATTTTCAACCCAATGGAGTTACCACTATAGAGAGATAACGTGGTTTGATGGAGTCTCCACCTGGCTCTATACTAGGACCTAATGATCTTTTGCCCAAAAAAGGTTCAGAATCAATATCTTATTTATGCCCTTATAATATACCTCTCTTATATTTCAACATTTATCAATTTGTATTATGCAAGCAAGAAAATAAATTAAATAATGCATGTCACCTTTGCATACAATTAGCAAGAAAGTAAATTACAATAATTGAAATCATACCTTAATTAATAAGCGACAATAGTATATATAACCACAAAATAGACTATTTATTAATTGCTTGGTGATCTGATAACTACCTATAAATTCATAGGAATTGGTGGTAACTTGCCAACTCCTATCTCTAAGAGATTGGCCTTTTATTGAAACACATTTTATGGTGACTTTTATTAAAGAATAATCAAAACCTATTTTATTAAGAAAATGCCAATTAATTATCTAAAAAACCATTGATGTGAGATGTTATTTTACATGTAAAACAAGTTTAAATAAGCTACCTATTATAACTAAAATAGAAAAGGAACACAAAATAGGGATAAACCAAAAATAAATAAAACACATAATAAAATAGGTCTCGACTGAACGTTGGTATGTCTATGTGGACTTGATTGAGCCTTCTTGATTGGTCAGGGTAGACCAGTTATGTAACCAAAATTGGTATATACAGACCATTATCTCTACATAAATGACCAAAACTTCCGTAGATTAAGTAAAGCAATTAGACTAACAATTAAAGGACTATAAAGACCTAATAATAGCATAATATCATATGATAACAGTGAATACAAATAACACATGAATGATCATGCATAATAATAGAACATGTTATAACTTATCATTGTCAACATCAGTATTAGCCCTTAAAAAGAATAGTAATTCAAATAGTCATATACTATTCCAATAAAAAATAAGTTCGTCTGGACTAATTAAGAAGTGTCATTTAAATGATTTGTCCATGCAAACCTAACTCCTTGTGAAATTAGGTTCGTGTAAATTTCATATTCGATATAAACTACCAATTTTAGTTATAAAACGATTCAAACATACAAATAAACATGTACAACAATAACATACTCTAATAATTAGTGTGAGAATTATAGATAACCACTTCACATAGCTAATTAATCTTTAAAGATTATTGGTTCGTAATTAAAGTAAAGAAAATAATAAGAATTATGGCTTCAGATTTACCTGTTGATTAATACACCAAGCAACAAGACAAAGTTGTGGTTTTAGAAAGAATAATGAGTTTAATGAAGGCTAAAGACTTGTAGAATCGAATCGGCAATAGAGTTCTCTTTGGTCAACTCAAGATATCAAACTAGGTTCATCAAAGGGTTTATATAGGACTCTAGTGAGGTATTCCTATCAGTTGAATGGGAATTCTCATTAGAATAGGAATTAATGTTTGAATAAGAATACTAAAATTCTGGAAGCTTTTTGGACTAAGGTTCATAAAGCCCATTGGGGATAAAGTTTATGCAAACCAGGGGTTTAGTTCATCAGGTTTTATGGTTTGTTAGTCTATTAGGACCTTAGGCTAGCAGGTATCTTATTAGTCCGTATGGACTAAGGTTTTAGCTTCTTCATTTTGTTGCTTAAACTGGTCTGTGGCAAACATCATATGCCTAAAAATCTAGGTGCTTATAGTTGGTTACCCATCAAGTTTGAGTGACTTTGATGAAGATAATGCATCACTGTTTGATATGGAAGTTACTTTGGTGAAAAATGATTTAAAACTTAAAAGGGAAGGTGAAGATAGAGTTCATGCCCTATAAGTCTTGAATAAAGCAAGTTTAGGTTCCAAAAGATAAACATCTTTATGGTAACTAACATATCAATATTTTTACATTACTAAAATCATTAATGGCCAAAACTAATTAAGATTATACCCTAGATAGGGATATGATAGAACTAGAATATGGTAACTCAACAATCATTCTAGAGAAACCACTAAAATATCTAATCAAAATAATTTGGCCTCTTTTATGAAGGCCAAATTAAATGGCATACCATGTGGATGATATATTGATAACAATGGTGCCATGTCTAACATCTTACCTACCAAGGTATTGAAATGATTGGATTCCCCTATACCAAATGGAGGGATCTAACATGGTGATGACTAATTTTGCTATAGGGAATATGATACTGATAGTTTCATTGTCTTGTATTAAAATTGTGTGAGTTGCTAAAGTAGTTGAATTGTATGTAATTAATATCTGTAATAATTATAATGCCTTACTCAGATGGGATTGGATTTACTCTAATAGATGTATCCCATCATCTTTACTTTAGAAAATAATGATATAGAGGGATGATAGTTTGGTTGAGTAGTTTATTCAAATACAAATCCTTTTAGTGATGATGTTTGTTTATAGGAGTCTAAACTTTATCTACCTACTGCACTATTATAGAAGTGTTTTTGTGTAATGATAAGGTGTATAAATGGGTTCATCCTAGCACTTCCAAGGTTAATGAAGATGTTAGCAAAGATCTACTTAAGCTAAAGTTTATTTCTAGCCCACTTAAAGTTTTAATTGCTAGCCATGTTGCAAGAAGTTCAAAATAGGTTAAAAAGCTAATCAATCAACATAATCTGGCTATGGCCAAGTGTATAAAAGGTAAACCTGAAGACTTCTCATTGAAAACTAGTCTTAAGGTTAAAATGATTCTGGTTTTAACTTTTAAGACCCTTTGAAAGAGATTAATATAGGAACAAGCAACTACCTTCAGCTTATTTTTGTTAGTACAAAGTTGAATCAAGCTTTTAAGGCTTGACTACTTGCTTTGTTGCATGAGTAAAAAGACTGCTTTGCTTGGACAATAATGAAATGCTAAGGCTTGATAGAATATTGGTCAAGCAGACCCTTCCTATCACGTTGGGATTCAAGTCGTGCAAGCAACCAATATGACAAATGTTAAGGGAAGTGGAATAACTTATAGCTAAAGAGATAAAAAGATTGTTAAAAGCTAGGTTTATCTAAACTACCAAGTTGTGAAATGGTTGTCTAATTTTATTCTAGTAATAAAATAGAATGGTAAGATGAGTATTTGTGTTGATTTTCAAACTCTTAATTTAGCTACACCTAAGGATAAGTATCTCATGCTAGTAGCCAATATTGTCATTGATTCGGTCACTTATAGTCTAATACTTAGCTTTACGAATAGAAATTCAGGGTATAATCAAATTTTTATTCATGAACCAGATGTCCATAAGATTGCTTTTTAGTGTCATGGTTTTATTAATGCTGATAAATGGATAGTTATGCCCTTTGGCTTAAGAATGTTGGTGCTACCTACAAATAGTAATGAATGCAATATTCCATGACCTAATTGGCCAAACCATTGAGGTATACATTGATGATGTTGTAGTAAATTCTCAAGCCAAGGAAGTGCACTTGAATCATTCGCAGTAGGCTTTTGATCGAATGAGAGTTCAAAATTTGAATATGAATCCTCCAAATTGTGATTTTTTGTTTTTGCATGAAACTTTCTTAGTTTTTTTATGCATCAAGAGAGGGTAGAAATTGATAAGAATAAAGATGGGGCAATTATTAAAGCTCTCCCACTAAAAAACAAGAAAGGTTGCAATAACTTTTAAGGAAGATAAACTTTTTGCATAGATTTATTACTAATGTGGTAAGGGAGCTTTGACCATGGACTAAATCGCTCAAGTTAAAAACAAATGCATAATTTTCTTAGACCCAGCTCATAAAAAAAATTTATAAATTAAAGAAGTACTTGACAGTTATGACTCATTTGAGGTTAATGCTACCTATGATTTTATATGTCTCATTATTTGATACCTTTATTAGTATGATGTTAGCACAAAAATAAGTAGAGACATAGTAAGCTATATACTATTTAAATAAGGTACTAAATGATTTTGTGGGGAGATGTTCTACCATAAAGAATTGGGGTTAGTGCTTTATTATACTTATACGAAGTTGAGATATTACTTATTGTCACTAATTATGTTTGTGGTTAGCCATACTAGTGTGATTAAATACATTTTATCTAGGTTATTTTTGAAGAATCGGGTTCGTAAATAGGCCCTTAGCATGTTCAAATTTGCTTTGCAATATACCTCACAAAAAGTTATGAAGAAGCAAACTTTTCTTACTCACTGTCTTAATATTGACTATAATTAGGGGTAAGAAAAAGTGGCTATGATTTCAGAAGTAGACATTTGGAAGTTATGGTTTGACAACTCATTAGACTTAAGCTAGTATAGTAATTTTATGTCATAAAGGGATTTATGCAACCATGTCCTTTTTGCACTGGATTTTAAATGGATTAATGATTAAGCTGAATATTCTAGTTATAGAGATCTTAGCCAAACTAGGGTTAAGAAAAGTCAAAGCCAAAGGGGATTCCTTATTTGAAGTAAGCTAGGTTAATGATGAATATCGATGTGAATGACATATGTTAATACCTTATTATAACAAGGTAAAGCACTTGGTGTGAAGCTTTGATGAGTTTACCATAATGTTCATAGATAGAAAAGAGAAGTGTGAAACAAATACAATGGCTCAAGCAACATCAAGGTATATGTATTGTGATATCCCCACAATTATTCTGCCAAATCAATCAAAAATAGTAATAAATTTAGGGGCATATATGATATAAGACCATGATTTGAGAACCTATTAAAGGACAAAATTCATCATATACCAAGAAAACCCATCTAGCTAGGCTGAGGTAAAGGTTAGAAAACTTGCTCACAAATGTGTCTTAATGATACGAGACTTGTTCATGTGAAAGTTTGATGGCAAGCTACTTAGGTGTATCTCTTACAAGAAAGCTTTTTTGGTAATGGTCGAAATCTAAGAAGGATTGGCAAAGGCTCATTAGCCCATTCAAATGACAAAGTGCAAGTGATCAAGCTTGATTTATATTAGCCATCATATGAAACTGATTATCATGATTATGCTAAGTGTTATGAGCAGTGTCAAAACCATAGACTAGTAAAATCACTTGCTAACTAAGGAATTTCATTCCATAATTTGGCTATGGCCTTTTAAAGGAAGGCTATCAATGTAATTAGGAAATATATCATTTTTTTAGCAAAGGCCACACATTCATCATTGTGGCCTAGACTTTTTTACTAAGTGGATAGAGGCTATACATATGAACGTGGTAAACTAGCAATTTGTCATTAAATTCATCAAAGAATTTTGGGCATGGTTTGCTTGAATCAGTCACAACTGATCAAGGGACACTGTTTATTAGAGAAGTAATTTTAAGATTCACTAAAATGTTAAGAATCAAAATGCTTTGATGGACTCCTTACTACACTCAATCTAACAGAAAAACAAAAGCAACAAATAAAGTGCAAATAAATTGTATCAAGTAGTCAATTGAAGAAAAATATGTAGGATGGCATTAAAAATTTGCCTGATGTTGTCTAGGTGAATTAAATTAGCAAGAAGAAAGCTTTAGGGTTTCTCCATTTGAGCTGGTTTATTACTAAATGGCTATGGTTCCTGTAGAGCTAATAGGGAATTCATTCACAAGGCAACATCAGAAAGAACTAACTCCAAATGAATATAAAGAATTTTATTAGCAAAAGTTGGACAACATTGATAACAAAACTATAATAAGTGAGTAAAACCTAAAAGCTTTAAAGTAAAATACTTGGTCTGGAAATTGATATTGCTAGAAAGGAATCGCAAAGGGAAATTAAGTCAAAGTTGAGAAAAACCCTTCAAGATTCACCAAAGTTATTGGAAATTGTGCAATATAATTGGCCAACATCAAACAAAAAGTTCATGATTGAAGCATTAATGTTAAAGAGATTTTATATATTTCTATAGGACATATTAATCGATCCATTTTTATGTAAATGGATTTGGGCCGATTTTAGTTACCTATTAGTGGATTGCACTTTCAATTTAAAGAATTAATGAAAATATAAGAAGGTTGAAGCTTCATTGCAACCCTTGAATGTTTAATTGATATGTCCATCACTAACTATAATCGATTCTTTTCCTTGATCGAAAATAATAAAAATAAATAAATAAAGGTGATACAAATAGAAAATGAAATCTTGCATTAATATTAAGATAAAAAATTACTAAAAGAAAATACAAGGCACTTAGACCGAATCAATAGCATGCAGGCCGAGTTAATTAAAAGTTGTGTTAAAATTTTTAAAAATTAGCTAAGGGTAGCATTCACAAAGGCATCATCCTTATTCGTTTTCAACATTGGACTTTTCTTGGCATAGATTTTTCTTTGCCTTTTTCCTCTCTTTTTGAGCCTTCCCAGCTTTTTGGCAAATAAAAAGAGCTCACTTCATCCTCTAACTCTTTTTTTTCCCTTAAAGTGGCTTTGCTCATAGCTTTGGCACTTTGACCAGCAATAGTCTCAATTTCTTTAGAGTACTTGGTAAGTAGCTATAAGTGAGTCATAGAAGGATTAAGCTTCGTTCTTCCACTTAATGACAATTGTTGTGCTATGTTTCATAGAGGCCAACTGCTTGATTGATGGAAGAAACTTACTAATACTAACTTTCTATCCAATAGAAAGATAGCTTAAGGAGTCATGCTAAAAAATGCGGGCTAGATTTCCTTTAAACTCATTTAGCATTGTTCCTCCATCAAGAATAAAGTACCTCTATTGGCATAACTTTTAGCCTCTCCAGTGCTAAACAAGCTGAGGAGAAGTTGTTTGAGTTGAAGAGTGTTTCACCCCAAGAGAATGGAATAACTCAACAATATTACAAGCGAAAACATTTAATAGATTAAACAAGCAAGGCTTTGAGAAACCTTGGAAAATCTATTAAACTCAGTGTTTGCTTAAAATTAATTCTGGACTAGTAATTAATAAGTAAGAATGATTTAACTGAAACATGAAAATTAAGCCTAAATTTAAGATAAAACTGCTGGTAAAGTAAATAAATCTAAGCAAATAACTAGTAAATGTACGCTAATATTTTCTATTAATTCTAATAAAATTATGATCTCAATGTAATCTTTATCTGTCTTAGAGTAGAAATTTGTTCACTTTCTCCAACTCTTCAAACTTTATCTAACTCAATCATCCAAACTTCTTGTAAATAATTATTGGGCTTCGAATTTTAATTGACTTAATTTTTTAGGCCGATGTAAACAATGCCCCCTTAAAGTTACATATTGAAATCTGTGACTTCAAGTCTAATTATCGGCCTAAAAATATTTGTGAACAATTTTTTTATTGAAAAATCCAAGAATTCAAAGCATATTTTAATAGATTGAATTTTGTGGATCAAAATGGTAGTTTTACCATTTCCCTTTGCAAATGGCATGCTTTAGTCCATTAAAGCATTTCTTAGTCAACATTCACAGCGATTTCCCCTTTTTTTTTTAACATGGCTTTTGCCATGCCAAACCCAGTGGCTTTTACCACGGGCGACATCACCAGGTGAATTTTTTTTCAAAGCATGGCTTTTTGCCATGTTTGCCCAGTGGCTTTTGCCACGAACGACATCATTGAGCATTTTTTTTCAAAGCATGGCTTTTTGCCATGTTTGCCTAATAGCTTTTGCCATAGGCGACATCATCGAGCAATGGCCACCATTTTTTTTAACATTGTCAATGCATACTTTCAACGGCTTTATGCCCAGTCACTCGCCAGTTTCATGCATACTGAATAAATCCTTTGGTCAATAGCTGCCCCACATTCTATCTCATGAGACAAAGATAATACTCAGTCTAATGAGCTAGCCAACCAGAAGCTAACCAATATACCCTAATTAATTTTTTTTTCTCTTCCTATAAATTTGGAGATGTAACTTCCATTTTTACTTCACTTGCTTTTATTCTTTCTAGACCTTTGAGCTAATTCTTTCTATACCTTCAATCCCTTTTCTTTAAGTTTATCTTTTCTCCAAGTAAGTTTTTAAGCATTTTGGATTATTTTGATCTTTTATTTTTACCCAAGCTATCCTCTTTTTATGTTTCACTTATTTTGATTCGATTTCACGAACTTCTTTCTCTACTTTTGTTCATCTAAAATTTTTTATTATATCGAAAAGATCCAATTCGGTCTCTAGTAGCTAAGGAACTTTAGCTCTTGATATTCTTGAACATACCCAGCCAACACAATTCACGACTAAGTTGGTTTTCAGGTATTTATTGAGCTTCCTAACTCTGACCATATTGCC
>CANXYI011261335.1:0-16521 GCA_948208565.1 Hura crepitans | reverse complement strand
TTAATAAGATGTTTAATTAAAAGGCTATCAAATTGGATCATTTTGGTGGCACAAATTTTACCTGCTAAAAAGATAGGTTGTTATTTTTTCTCACTAAACTAGGAAGTGCTTATCTATTGAGTGTTGATCTTCTTGCAATTCCTAAACCATTTGATAATAGAACTAAAGAAATTAAGGCTTCTTATTAGAAACATAAAGAAAATGAGGTTTGATGTAGAGATTTTATCCTAAAATCATTATCTAATTGTTTATATAACCTGTTCCATCTAATCAAACACACCTAATGAAAAACAAGGGATGGATAGATTTCTTAGTATGAAATTCTTTGAATTTCAAATGTTAGATGGAAGGTCTATCATAAAACAAGTTGATGAATTACTACTATTAGTTTCTAAACTTAAGGATTTTAAAGTGGATGTATCTATAAATTATTGCATTAATTGTAACATTACAAACCACTTAGAACGATTATAGAAAGAAGTTATTAAATACTGTTAAAGACTTCACCATTGACTAGTTAATTAAACATATTAAATTTAAAAAAGAAAGTAAAATTTGTGAGAATAAGTTTCCTTTAGGATCTAGTTCAAAGGTGAATGTTGTTGAGTCTAAGAAAACAAAAAATTCTAAAAAAGCTTAACAAAGTTGAAAATAAGAGAAAGATTGATAATTTTCCAAGTGGAAATTCTTCCAATAGTAAGAAAAACAAGAATTGCTTTTTTTTTTCTATGATAAAAGGGTAATTTTTTAAGAAAAAAATGCAAATTTTAAATGAAATTTAAGATAAAGGGAAATTCTATATAGAATAGGGCAAACATTATTGAAAGACAATCATATCCATCAAAATTTATTGCTATGATTACAAATTTAAATATTAGCATGATAATAAAATGCAATATGACAACAAATGAAAAAAAATATACAACTTGGTAATATGATTCTAATGTAATAACATAATTTCATAGCCAAAAGGGAAAGGAGAACATTAATGGATATGATTAACGGGATGCTTATGCATGCATTATTACTAAAGAATTTATATGGAGAGGCTTTATGCATAACCGAATACCCTTAAAGAAATTCAAGGCTTTACTATATGAGATATGGAAAAGAAGAAAGTCTAAATTAGATTTCTTAAGGGGATCTTAAAAGAACAAAATTAGGACCTTAAGGAATTAAAAGCATATTTGTGGGATATGTTGATACTTCAAATGCAAATAGTTTATTAAGCTAAGTCATTGTTAAATCAAAATATGTTGAATTCTTAGAAACAAAGTTCATTAATAATTTAAATAATAGTTAAAATGAAAATATAAAAAGTACTAATGGTGCAATAAATCAAGAAAATCCTAAAATAATCAATGGTAATCTTATAGTGACCCAAGATGATACTATGATAACTTCAGGGACTGGGTTGAATTGTAGTTCTTCTTTGTATGAATTAAAGCAAGCTCCTAAATAATGGTAAGGGAAATTTGATAGTATAATATTTTCAAATGTTCTTAAACATAATAGAGTGAATAAATGTATTTACTCTAAGTTCATAAAGGATTATAGTGTGATAATATGTTTTTATGCTGATGACATGCTAATCATAGGAACTAATATGCAAGGCATTGAATACACTAAGAAGTACTTAGCTTCTCAACTTAAAATGAAGAATTTTGGAGAATACTATCTTAGGGATTAAAGTTAAGAAAATACTATTTTAGGGATTAAAGTTAAGAAATATGATGGGGGTTTTTACATTATGTCAATCACACTACATAGACAAGGTTGTTTTCAAGTTTAACCATTTAGATATTAAGGAATTTAATATTCCATTTGATATTTATATAAATTGGTCAAAAACTCTAGAAGAGCCATTAGTCAATTAGATTATGCTAGTGAAATTGGTAGTTTAATGTGTACAATACATTGCATTAGGCCTGATATTACCTCTGTAGGTTTTAGGCTTTTGAGGTGCACATATGATCCTAGTAGTGATCATTTAAGAGTAATAGAAAGAGTCCTGATTATCTTAAGAAGACAAAGTCTTATGCATTATTTTATAAAAAAATATCTTCAATGTTAGAAGGATATTGTGATGGTAGTTGGATAATAGAATTAGTGATAATAAGTCAATGTCTATATAGGTTTTCACTTTAGGTGAAAGAGATATTTCATAGGCTCCAAAGAAATAGATGTGTATAACTAACTCAAACTATGGAATCTATGTTTATTGCTATAGTAGTAGTAGGTAAAGAGGTAGAATGGTTAAGAGATTTATTGTTCGATATAGAGTTATGGCCACAATCTATGCCTATCGTCCTCTTGCATTATGATAGTAAGGCAACTATACCTAGGGCATTTAGCATAATTTACAATGGCAAATCTAGACATTGCTTTAAGACATGAGTATATAAGGCAAAACATAATCACAATTATCTTTGTAAGGTTTAAAGATAGCCTTGTTCACCCATTGACTAAAGGACTCTCAAGAGATATAATAGTGAGGACAACTAATACTATAGGTTTAAAGGTACTTTAAATTGCCATTAGTAAGGGCACCTTACCATTTTTATTACTTAGCTATACTAAAGGTTTAAAAGGTACCAATAAGTTACTATTTGTGATAGTTAACAAATGCTGGAGGTATTATAATGCTTAAGAAATAGAGGGTGACTATAAATTACTCTTAATGAAGAAAGTAGAGTTTAATTAAGAAATAAGTAACTTGAATTAAAGGATTTGGTTTAATCTTCACCTATGTAAACATTAAAAGTGGTGTCACTTTGAGAAAAGTTTAGAATATATAATTTTATAAGTGTTTATGATTCCTAGAACGTAGCACATGATAGGTAATGCAATTAAGTTTAAATTCATAACTATTGTTTAAAACATTGATTAATGAAGAGAAGTGTCTATTTTAAGATAACTTAAAGTCATGTCTTAACTCTAATAGTTTCCATTTGATGTAATTATTCTTTTCTTCTTCATAGTTACTAAAAAAAGGATAAATACATAGTTGTTAAAATCTTATGATTCGATTAGATAAAGTAGTTGAAAGATAAAAATCTTCTTGTGAATCTTAATAAGTTCTGAATCTCATTAGAATCTTAAAAATTCAATGATACAATTAGAATCTTATGCTTATTAAGATATTGAATCATGTGATTATCCTTTAGTTCAACCCATTTTTATATAACCCAATGGTATTTTTATCCATTTAATGCATTTTTTTTCTAAGAAGCATTGTTTATGCCCAAGAGAAAATATGACAAAGAGATGTTACAACAAATGCAACAACAGTTAACAAAATATGTAAACCAATATAATAACACATGAAAAGGTGAGTTAAAAAATTTCATTTTATTTTCTTTTTGAAAACTATTTCATTACCATTGAAAAACAATTTGTACTTTGAACACTTTTACCATAAGTGGGTCATCATGCTAAAAATTCAATAGCATAATGACTGTTTGAGGGATTACCCAAAAATTTTCACTTATAAGAAAACATTTCAAAATTTCACATATATCTCATATCGAGAATAAACCATAATTACTTGATTAAGCATATTCAAATTAAAGAAAAAACTAGAAGTAGTTGATGAAAAATATTCAAATTGAAGAAGAAACCATAATTTGTGAGAATAAGTTTGCTTTAGAATCTAGTTCAAAGGTGAACGTTGTTGAGTCTAAGAAAACAAATAGTTATGGAAAAGCTTAACAAAGCTAAAAATAAGAGAAAGTTTGATAATTTTCCAGGTGAAAATTCTTCTATAAGTAAGAAAAACAAGAATCGGTTTTTTCTATGATAAAAAGGACATTTAAGCAAGAATGCAAATTTTAAAAGAAGTTGAAGATGTAGGAAAACTTTGGAAAGAATAAGACATTGTTAAAAAACAATAGTTTGCATCAAATTTGTTGCTATGATTGCAAATTTAAATATTAGCATGATAACATAATGCAATATGATGAAAAATGAAAAAAAAATCTATAACTTGGTAATATGATTCTAATGCAATAGTTCACATATACAACAACAAATTTTTTTTTTCAAGCATTATGAATTTACAACAAGTGATGAAAAAGTGTTGATGGGGAATAATGACACTACCAAGGTCTTTGGAAAAGGAACATTGCAACTATATTTCACTTTTAGATATGAATTAATTTTAACAAATGTATTTCATGTTCTTAATTTTAGAAAGAATTTAATTTTGGCTAATTTGTTCTGCAAGAAAAGCTTTTAAGGCTATGATACAGGTAAAAAAAGTTACTTTGTCAAAAAATGGTGTATTTGTTAGACAAGGTTACTCTTATGATAACATGTTCAAATTAAGTACTAATAAAATTGATATTTTTACTTATGTGATTAGGCCTTCTTATGATTTATGGCATACTTGACTTTCACATATTAATTTTAAAATAATTAAATATATCTCTAAGCATGAATTGAATCCAAATGTGAATAAACACAATGGAAAATATGAAATATGCATACAAGCTAAGATAACTAGTAAACCATTTTCAAGTATTGAAGATCAACAGAGTTGCCTCAGCTTGTACTTTTAGAGAGTTGTGAGTTAAATGGTCATTTAACAAAAGGTGGTAATAGATACTTTGTTACATTTATAAATTATCATTCTAAGTTCATACATGTCTATTTAATGACAAAAACATATCAAGCTTTTTGACATGTTTAAGAGTAACAAAATATTAGTGGAGAATTAATTAGAAAATAAAATTAAAATGCTAAGAAGTGATTAAGGTGAATATTTTTCTAATGAATTTTCTATATTTTGTGAAGAAAAAGGATTGATTCACCAAGCAAGTATAACTTACACCTCACAACACAATTGCGGAGCTAATAAGAAAAAGAGAACTTTAATGGATATGATTAATGCAATGCTTATGCATGCAAAGTTACTAAAGAATCTATGGGGAGAGGTATTGTGCACAACAAAATACCCTGAAAGAAATTCAAGGCTTCACCATCTGAGATATGGAAAAGAAGAAAGCTTATATTAAATTTCTTAAGTGGATCTTAAAATAACAAAATTAGGACTTTGAGGAATTAAAAACATCCTTATAGGATATGTCGATAATTCAAAGTAGATAGATTATTAGGCATTAAGTCTAAGTTATTGTGAAATCAAAACAAGTCGAATTCTTAAAAATAAAGTTCATTGGTGATTTAAATAGACATTCACATGAAAATATTGAAATTACTAATGATGTAGTAACTTAAGAAAATCCTAAAATAATCAATGGCAATCCTATAGTGACCTAAAATGATAATATGATAACTTCAGGGACTCGTTTGAATTATAGTTCTTCTTTGAATAACAAAAAAAAGACATTTAAGCCACCTATTGATCCTAAGAAGAGCCAAAGGGCAAGAAAAGATAAGAACTTTGATTCTAATTTTATTTCTTCTTAAGCAATAGTCTTTTTTTTATTAAAGAAAGTAGAGATAAGGTATTAAATATGATACCTATTATATTAGATATAGAAGAAGATCCTAAGACATATAATGAAGTAATGGATTAGGAGATTTTGCTTTTTAGAAAGAAGTAGTAAATGATGAAATAGATTCTCTCATATCAAATGGTATATGGGTATTATTAGACCTACCCACTAATTCTAAACTCATTGAATGTACATGGGTGTTTAGAAGGAAATATAATATCGGTCGTTCTTTAAAAAATTTAAGGCTAGGTTGGTTGCTAAAGGCTTTAGAAAAAAGGAAGCAATGCACTATTTTAACACCTAAGCTCCTCTTACAATGATTACCTCAATAAGATTGTTATTTGCATTAACATCAATTGATAATTTTTATGTCCATCAAATGGATGTTAAAATAACATTCTTGAATGGTGATCTCAATAGGAAGTATACATAGAACAACCTAAATGGTATGTCCTTCCTTGAAATTAGAAGAAATTTTACAAATTAGTTAGGTCATTATATAAATTAAAGCAAGCTCCTAAATAGTGGCACGAGAAATTTGTAGTATATCATTGGCACCACATTGATAAGCCTATTTTCAAGCTTAACCATTTGCATATTAGGAAATTTAGTACTCCATTTAATGATTATATAAATTGGTCAAAACTCTAGAAAAGACATTAGTCAATTAGATTATGCTAGTGCAATTGGTAGTTTAATGTATGTAATGCATTGCTCTAGGCCTAATATTGCCTTTATAGCTTTTAAGCTTCTAAGATGCACGCTTGATCCTAGTAGTGATAATTCAAGAGTAATAAGAATACTCTTGGTTATCTTAAGAAGATAAAATCTTATGCATTATTTTATAATAATTATGTTTAATATTAAAAGGATATTGTATTGCTAGTTGGATGGCGACATTAATGATAATAAGTCAATTTCTATATGGGTTTTCTCTTTAGATAAAGGAGTTATTTCATAGGATCTAAATAAATTGACATGTATAACTCACTCAAACTATAGAGACTATGTTTATTGCTCTAGCAACAGTAGGTAAAGAGGTAGAATGGTTGATAAATTTATTTCTAGAAATAGAGTTATGGCCACAATCTATGCCTATTTTCCTCTTATATAGTTATAGTGAGGCTACTATGCCTAGGGCATTTAGCAAAATTTATAATGGAAAATCTAGATGTTACTTTAAGACATGAGTAAATAAGGTAACTTATCTCTAATGGTGTAATCACAATTATCTTTGTAATGTTTAAAGATAATCTTGTTGACCCATTGACTAAAGGACTCTCAAGAGACATGACAATGAGTATAACCAATACTATTCGTCTAAAAGTACTCTAAATTGCCATTAGTAATAGGGACTTTACCTTTCTTATCTCTTAGTTGTACTAAAGGTTTAAAAGGTACTAATAAGTTACTATTTCTGACAGTTAACAAGTACTCGAGGTATTATAATACTTAAGAAATAGAGGGTGAACATAAATTACTCTTAATGAAGAAAGCAGAGTTCATTTAAAAACTAAGTAAATCCAACTAAAGTATTTGGTTTTATCTTCACCTACATAAACACTATAAGTGGTGTCACTTCAAGCAAAGTTTGGAATATAAAATTTTGAAATTGTTTATGGTTCTCAAGATGTAGCACGTGATAGTTAATGTAATTAAGTTTGAATTCATAACTATTGTTTAAAACACCAACTGATGAGAAAATGTGTTTGTTTTAAGAAAACTTAAATTCATGTTTTATCTCTAATAGTTTCTCTTTGATGTAATTATTCTTTTCTTCTTCATAGTTGCTAAAAAAAGGATAGATGCATAATTGTTAAAATCTTATGATTAATGATTCAAATCTTATGGTTTGATAAGGTAAATCAGTTGAAATATTAGAATTTTCATGTGAATCTTGATAAGTTTCTAACCTTATTGGAATCTTTAGAATCTTGCCAATTTAGTGATATGATTTGAATCTTACAATTATTGAGATCCTAAAGCATGTGATTCTCTTTCTGTTTAACCATTTTTATGTGATCCAAATGTAATTTTTAACTATTTAAAGCATTTTTACAAATAAGTATCATTTATAGGTTTAACTCCGCTTACCTTTTCCCTAAGAGAAATCTTATAAGGAGATGTTACAAAACATACAACAACAATTAATAAATATACAAAATAATATAATAGCACACAAAAAGGTGAGTTAGAAAATTTCATTTTTACAAAAACTATTTCATTACCATTTAAAAATTGTGACACCCTATACCCGATCCAGTCATCGGACTCAAATAAGGAGTGTACACACAAACATGCTATCCAAACTTAACCTTTTTCTATCACTTAAAAATCTAAGTAAATTAAAACCTTTTTAAACACATTCTTAGTTTAAAATTAAGTTCTTAAAATTCTATTCTTAGATATATAAAAATCCATTTAACAAGTTACGTCTATTTTTAGAATCATCGTGTCGAAAATCTGACAACATAACGGCCGTACTAGAACACTATCTAAAAATGAATAGTAACCTACAGAAGAAAACAACATTTCTAAAAATCATTCATCTCATTCTCAACTCAAATTAGTCCTTCTAATCAACAATTCAAAGCACATAATAAGGAAAATATTTCAAACAAACATTAAAATATAGTTTTAACTTACTTAAGTAGTTACAAAAACAAATACAACCACAGAATAAGTCCAATCCCTCTCATGTGACATACAAATGCCATTAACTATTTACATCACATAATCAATATGTAAAAATGAGCAAAACACCAAAAAGTGTCTTGCTCTAGATCTACAACACTTATAAGGCATTGACTATAATCTGGTTCTCAACCTACGCTTTGCAAATAAAATAATGTGCTAAGCAAACTTGCTTAGTGGTGTAATTAAAGAAATTTAAGTGCTTACACATTCACATGCATAAGTATGAAATGGTAGTTAAATAATATGCATCCATGTACATACATGCCCAAAATATAATTTAAAATAAGCAAACAACTTATACATGTCTCAACCTCATAAAAAATCATTTCTCATAAAGAATATCTATAAGCATTTTTAAAACTCAACATTAACATTTTTAATGAATTACATCAATTATGTGTTTTACTACCTATACCTTAAGAAATAAAAGACTATACTAAATAATGACGACAGTAGGCTGTAGAGGCCATTAGGACCATGAAGACCCATAATCTAGGTCCGAAGGTTATAATTCAGACCTAAAGGTCATTATAAGGCACTGAAGTACCTTAGTAGCTTCTAAACCCCTAATAGACCAATCAAGCTATCCAATCTAGGTTGTTAACTAGTGTGGGCTAATCACCATATTTTATTTTTCTTGATTTCACCACTTTAAGTAGCTTAATTTAATTTAATAAAGATGGTTAGGCTAATAAATGACTAATCAGGAAACAATAATTTGTTATGCTCCCATTATGTTTATCATATACATTTTACCATACACAATTATGTATATCCCAATATGATTTCATAAGCTCATTTATATATCACATATATAAACATATGTGATTTAGGACATTAACATAAATCATGTCCACATATCTATCTAAAAAATCAACATATCCATTTTAGTGATGCATTCATGACAATCATTATATTATGCCACAATGCTAGTTTCAGCCATAAGACCTCAAATGTACCACATTTATATTCAAAATGTGCACAAATACAATATCATTTGGTTTTAACATCATCCTCATATATGTCACCTCATTTGGCTATAGCACAACTCAAGCTCACAAAATACATACAAGTATGCTTAGTCAAGTTACACCATACACTTAACACCATAATCACATTTACAACCATTCCTTTTTCTTATACATGCATAATTCAACATACACATATACATTAAGTTCATCGGTCATTTGGCCATAACACATATACTCACACATGACACCATTGTAATATAATTTATGCATTACAACATGATTTAACCTTACTTATTAAAATACATGCCATCATATATTAATAGTCATCATCAATATGTATATTCCTCCATTGCCACTATTCAGCCATCTTAAAATATGCTGCCATTATGTGCACTTAGCTATAATTATCATCACATAACATATGCATCCAATCATATTCCACCATCTATCATGTGATTAATCCATCCTACATATATATGAATAACACACACACACATATGGTCATTTTAGGCCATTTAGCCATAACCCACAACACACCTTTATCAGCTATTTCAACATCATACAATCATTAATCTCATAATAGTTAATTCACCTAACAAAACTAAAATGCATAAATGCTCATTTATGCTCAAATGTCACATTTCCACACACATACACATATTTATACATAAACACACACACAAATTAAATTTTCATAATTACACTTAAAATGAGTTCAAAAGATAACTTTGAGTCCTCTGATGCCTTCTTTTTCCCCTTATCTTTTTTATTATTACCTGACTTAACTGTTAATTATAGGTTCATTTCGTAAAAATATGTATAAAATCAAATGAACTTTAAAAATTAAAATTGACCACATATATATGCTTTTAAGCATTTAAGGAATATGGAAAAAATATCAAAACTCAGAAAAAACTTAGCCGAACAAAATAGGTTTATTATTCATTGAGATTTCCAACCGAGTAAAACCTTTAGTTTTTCTGTGATTTATTGCTAGAAATGGGGTTTAAAGGTGGTGGAGGATCTTATCTTGTATTTATATGGCTAAATTTGGGGCTAAATAGAGGGAAGAAAGATAAAAAATGGTGGCAAACCATGGGGAGGCTGATAGCTTAGAAAGGAGAAAAAGAGTGTTGAAGGTGACACTATTCACATGATGAATTAATTAAATCCATTTGACCATATTTATAGGTGGGTGGATTTTAATTGAGTCAATTTTCTCTCTTCTTGATTTTTACAATCAAAGCCCCTTTTTCTTTCCTTCAATTAGCCCTAAAAAAATCCTTTATACCATACCCCTTATGCCTTTAAAAACTTAGGCTCAAAAACCATGGAAAATTGATTAAAAAATAACTTTTTAACTTTACCTGATTTAGTAAAAATGCTTCTCAATATCCAAAAATTCAAATTCTAGTGCCAGTGGACTATTTGGAATATTTGAGTATCAGGTTGTATTGATCCTAAAATTTTTTGAGAAAAAATTTGAATATTTTACAGTTTAGCTAAAACTAGGTCACTATTCATGTGACATTGTCATAAAACTTAATTGTCATTTTTAACCATATAAATGACATCATTTTAACTTTAAATTTCACCTAAAATTATTTTATGATTAATACTTCCATTCAAAAAAATTTGTGTTCGTGGCCTCAGAAATCATTATTCACATCCTGGGAAGTACTATTCATAACACTAAGATTTTTTAGGCATTACATTTCTTCCCCTCTGAAAAGAATTAGTTTAAATAAATAAGGATACTACTCTTTCATCTGAGCTTCCATCTCCCAAGTAGCTTCTTCCATGCCATGGTGTCTCCAGAGCACTTTTACAAGAGGCACAGTCTTGTTCCATAGTTTTTTCACCTCTATTGCTAAGATTTTCATAAGTTACTTTTTGTAAGATAAATCTAGTCAAATCTTTACCTCTTTAGCTAACAACACATGCGAAAGATCTAATTTGTACCTCCAAAGCATGGATATATGAAAAATGTCATGTATCTATAGAAGCTCAAGAGGCAAAGCTAGTCTATAGGCTGTTGGTTTCACAAACTCTATCACTTTATACGTACCCATAAATCTCAGACTTAACTTGCTATAGATGCCTAGATTTTGGGCCTATAATAATAGCCAGAGATAGGCCTAAGCAATAAGATAAGAAACCTAAAGCTATGGTCCATACTGACTATCGTGGTGCAGGTTCGTATGGACTAACATATAACTAGCCTAGAGGAACAGAGCCTATAACCTATGGTCCACCAAGATAAACCAAAGCCTAAGTTTGCACAGTCGTATGAACCCTGGTTCATAGGACCTTCCATCAAAAAGCTTTCAAAAACTTAATCTTCTTATTTAGACTCTAATTTCTATTCCTACTATAACTCTCTTCCTTTTAAATAGGAATAATACCCAGAAACACTATAAATATCCCTTCCATTAACCTATTTAAGAGGTAAGGGAGAAACCTATAATTTTGAGAGTGTAAGGCGTAGACTCCAAAATAGGATTTGCTCTACTAGTTCTAAGCCCATACCAAAATAATTATTCTTTCAAAACCTTACAATTGTCTTATTGGTTGGTGCTAACTACAAGTTAAATTCTGAGGCCTATTTCATTCTTCATCATTATTCATTCTATTTGTGTTGTTTCCTTTAATAGAGGGTCTCTTGAGATTAATCAACATGTGAGGTGGTTTTATGTTATCCCCATATTGATTATAAGAGTAGGTTAACATTTTAAATTTATTTTCATCATATTATTAAAAGCTATAATCATCCTTACTCTTTAAAATTAATGCATGGACTTATTTTGGTGAATGCTAAGGTTCACAAGGACTTATTATTTAAATATGTGCATGGTACGTGGTTTGTACTAACTAATGTTCGATAATTGTTTAATGATCACCTTTTGTACTCTATTTTAACATTCTATGACATGTTACTAATTTGTATTTACACCTTTGAAATGTACTATAATCATTCTATTCCTTAATATGCATGTCATTGATATTCTGGAATCAATATGTAATCCGTATAGACTCCCTTTCATGAGGAGTGTAGTCTGCATAGATATATGTTTTATTTTTATGTGTTTTATGTACAAGTCCATATGGACTCTTTTTCATAAGGAGTGTAGTTTGCATAGATATGTATTTTATGCATGTGCATTTCATGTATTGGTCCACACGGACTCTCTTTCATAAGGAGTGCAGTCCACACAAACACATGTTTTGAAGTATAGTCTGCATGGGTATCGTTGTGATGAAAGTCTATTCTCCTTTTCATGATTTATCTATTATCCACTTATTCATAACAATTATTTAGGCACATTCCATGATCACTCATATTTACATGTAAATATATTAAACACATTGTTATCATTGCATTTGGTACTGTTATTTGGTCCTCACAAACCTCTATTTGTGTTACTAATCACTTTCTTTTGAGTTGTGTAAGATTGACCATCTATGCTGGACATGCGATTCAGATGGATATATCAGTTGTGACATATTGTATTCTGTATGAACATAGACTAAGGACCATATTGAGTCCACATGTACTTATTGACATAAAAATGGGACCAATTGTTTACTTCTATTTTGCCTATTTGGTTTTTGTACCTTTTATCTATTTTTTTATTTTGAGTTGTAAGAAGTAGTTTAATAACTTGTTTTACACATAAAAAGCCTAATCTCACATCAATGATTTTTCTATCTAATTAATTTGTGTTTTCATAATAAAATGGTTGAGTTTTCCTTAATAAAAGTCATATAAAAATGTATTTTAATAAATGCCAATCTCCTAGAGATAAGAGTTAGGCAATTACCACAAATTCCTTTGAAATTACAGGTAGTTGTTAGGTGAAATAGCAATCAACAAATGACCTGATTTATGGATGCTCAATTTATACTTATGTTTATTATGTATTTTGACTATTACAATTTACCTTTTTTATGTGAAAAGGTGACATGTATAGTTTTAATTAAAATGCTTGCTTGCATTAAATAAGATTGATAAATGTTAGAATATAAAGTAAGGTATATTATTAGGGCATAAATAAGATTTGATTTTGAACCTTTTTTAGGCAAAAGATCAGTGGTCCTAGTGTAGAGCCAGGTGGTGACTCTAAACACTAATCGCCTTATCCTCAGTACATTATAAAAATTTTACACTTGCCTTTCCTACTAAACCGCAGAACCTTTTTCTAAGCTAAAACATTAAGGAACACCTTATCTCCCACTTTGTACTAAATAACCTTTCTTTTCAGATTAACATAGGACTTCTATCTGTTTGAAGCTACCTTTAATCTATCCTTGATGATTTTGAGTTTCTTTATAGCATCTTTAATCAGATCTGGCCCCATTAACTTGGTCTTACTCAGCTTATTCTAGCATAAGGGAGTTCTGCACTTCCTTCCATAGAGAGCTTCATAAGGAGCCATTCCCAAGCTTACTTGAAAGCTATTTTTATTGGCAAACTCAGCTAAGGAAAGGTAATAATGCCAGCTTCCCTTAAACTTTATAGCATAGCTTCTTAACATATCTTCGAGCACTTAACAAGAATACTTAACATGAACATCACACATATAACTTAATATTAAAATCACTCAAATACCAAAAGTTATCTAAATAACTCTTTTTGATTGACCATTAGTCTAAGGATGAAATGCCGTACTGAAACTCAATCAAATGCCCAAGGCATTGTGAAGATTCTTCCAAAACCTTGAAAAAAACCTTGGATCTCGATCCAATATGATTGAAGTAGGCATTCCATGCAATTTGATGATCTTGTCAACATATAATTATGTAAGCTTCACCAAAGAGTAGTCCATTCTGACTAGTATGAAGTGCATAGTCTTGGTTAATCAATCTACCACAACCTAAACTGAATCCCATTTATTCTTTATCATAGGTAAGCCGATAATAAAGTCTATAGTGACCCTATCTCACTTCCACTCAGGGATTGCTATAGGATTTAGCATTCTAGAGGAAACTTAATGTTCAAACTTTAGCTGCTAACATGTGAGGCACTTGGTTATAAAATTAGATAAATCTCTCTTCATCCTTAGCCACCAATAAGAAGTCTTTAAATCTTGATACATATTGGTGTTACCAGGATACATAGTGTAAGGAGCACTGTGACTGTCTTATAAAATCTACTTTCTAAGCTCTTCCACATTTGGTACACATATCCATTTGTGATAGTGCAAATAGCCATCACTTTTGATCTCATACTTAGTAGGCTTCCCCTCATGAATATCACTCATTAGCTTATGATCTTCCTTCTGAGAATCCTTCACTTGTTGTAGCAAATTGGGTTTCACTTACAACATAGCCAAAAGAACATCATCATCCATAAGCTTGAACTTGACATTTATGGCCCTAATGGCTATCATGAACTTCTTACTAAGAGCATCTGCCATTACATTGGCCTTCCCTAGATGACAATTGTAACACCCTTACTTGATTCACGAAGAAACTCGATAAGAATGCTACTTCTCATATGGTCGCCTATCTTAAAATTACCCTTAGATTTCACTCATTTAACACTTAGTGTTTTTAATTTAATTAACATATCAAACTATATTTTTTAGATCTTTCATTATATTGTTATTTTATTAGTCATAATACACTGTCAAAACCTTCCATTTCGATTGAAAAGCATTTCACAAGAAAAGGACAGCATAACAGCTACCCGGGTTAAAAACCAAAAATTTTTCTATAAAGAAATTTGTACTTCTATATAATCATTGCACAAATATATAATCATTACACATGCATTCAGACCCATCTAGTCCTCTCAAACTTAGCATACACAAATATACAATCATTGCACATACATCAAGCTATTATAGGTATCATAGGGTCTTAGACCCACCAAAAAATAAAAACAATAGACAATAACACTCAAACATTTATACATATCATTACAGACATATATTATTTTTTCACTTTCTTTTAATAGTTACATGCCATGATTTATAACTACATTCACTTTTATCATCCTTACCTCTCCCATATTCTAGTTATACATAGAACATACTCTTAATTATAGACCAAACTAAATAGAGAACTATACCCCAAAACACTCCTCGGTTACAGAGGCTTGACTCTTCATATGCCTTTTGTCTTCTACCTGTGCATCAAAACACTGATATGCTGAGTATAACTCAATGGTGAACTTGAGAAAACATAATATACACATGCACACACACAAAGGCAGTCATGCAATTACAAACAATATGCAACAGTTCAAGTGTTTAACAGACAATTATAGGCTATATACAACAATATGCATGTTAAGCTAATATATTTTCATTATTACAATTTAATCATTTTTCATTTCATAACGCAGCTGAATTTCTCATTATATGACTTAAATTAATATGGCCCATACTAATAGACTACATTTAAGGATACTGGACAACGAAAATGAAAATTGTGCAGGGGATAACATTATAGACCTCGGTAACTGCACTTACCTATCATATAGTGGCTCTTAATGAACCTTAACAGTTGTACCAATGCTATCATACATTGGCTGTTAATAAACCTCGATGACTATACTCATGTTGTGGTATATAGTATAGTGGCTCTCGATGAATGAAGAAACACACCTATACATGCTAAAATAGTAGCAAAATAAAGGAACCAGTGAACGGGGATTCTTTAAAAAATAACCAAGTCATCAAATAAAGACTGGAATCAACTAAATCATAACTACGAGACTAAAAATAAAGAATGGCAAAAAATCCATGTCATATATGCTCACATGCATCGATGCATGAGTAAACTAACTGTGGGTGGTAGAGGTGTGTGACACACACTCATGACTCCTCTAACCATCAAACCATGGTAGATCAACCAGTCTCATAAGGCTGACATCATTGAATGGTTAGTGATGTTAAAAAGCTTTTGAGAAAAAAAGGTAAAGAAAACTTTCGCAAAAATAAAATTCAAGATTTTGAAAACTTGAACTAAGTTTTAAGCTCTAATACCATATTAAATATGATTAAAAATAAGAAAAATAATAGGAAGAATAGAGAGAATAATTATTTCTCATGTTGATTTTCTATATAAGAAAGGAGTTAATTTATACAGTTGTAGCCACAGTAGATAAAGAAAGATAACTAATTAACTAACTACTAATTAGTTCCAAGATTATGCTAATCCTAATCTGTACAACTAATAACACTTCTCTTTAACATTTTTGAGAGCTCTAACTTATGTCAACTTGGTGCCTTAAGGTTGCTTAAGATGATTTGATGTGTGAGTTTAACCTTCTCAAAGGCTTGAGATATTGCACCCTCCTAAAAAGGGGTTTAAGACTATTTCACCCTCTTAATAAGGGGTTTGAGATGATATGATATGCAAATTGTAACCCTTTTCAAGGCTTAAGATAT
>CANXYI011261320.1:0-11150 GCA_948208565.1 Hura crepitans | reverse complement strand
AACTGAGAGGTGTAGTGGTACTTTCTAAGATTGATTTGAGATCTGGGTATCACCAGCTTTGAATCAAGAAAGCTAACAATCCTAAAATTGCTTTTAGTACTCAATACGATCATTATGAGTTCTTAGTGATGCCATTTAGGCTCACTAATGCCCTAGTAGCTTTTATGAAACCAATGAATAGCGTGTTCCAACCATACTTAGATCAATTTGTTGTCATATTCATTAGTGATATCTTAGTATACTTTAGGACTAGAGAAGAACATGAAATGCATTTTAGAGTTGTATTAAAGACTTAATGGGAGAAATAACTATATGCTAAGTTAAGTAAATGTTAATTCTAGCTGAATGAATTGAAATTTTTGGGGTATGTAATATCAGTAGAGGGTATTATAGTAAACCCCAAAAAAGGCAGGGCAGTGCTAGAATGGGAACCTCTAAGGAATGTGATAGAGATACGAAGTTTTCTAGGTTTAGTTGTATACTACAAAAGATTTGTGAAAGGATTTTTTTATGATTACAGCCTGATAACCAGATTAATAAGAAAGAATGTGAAATTTGAGTAGGATGCAAAATGTCAAGAAAGTTTTGACAAGCTGAAAAAGATGCTGATAGAAGCTCTTATCTTGTTTCAACTTGAATAGGGTAAGGACTTTGTTATGTATAGTGATGCCTCACTTAATGGATTGGGTTGTGTATTGATGTAGGAAGGAAAAGTGGTAGGATATGCTTCAAGATAGTTGAAACCACATGAGGGGAACTATCTTACTCATGACTCAGAGTTAGTTACCATTATTTTTGCTTTGAAAATTAAAAAGCATTACTTGTATGGTAAGAAGTGTGATATCTACATAGACAATAAAAGTCTAAAGTAACTTCTTACTCAGAGGAAGTTGAACTTAAGGTAGAGAAGGTGGTTAAAATTGATTAAAGATTATAATTGTCTGATAGACTATCGCCTAAAGAAACCTAATGTGGTGTCAAATCCTCTATGTAGGAAGTTTATAGTAACCTTGAAAGCTGAATGACAAACTATAGTACATAAGGGAAGATGCTATTCTAGCTGAACTGCAAATTAGACTAGATTTTAGACAACAAATAAAGGAGGCACAGGATAAAGATGAACAACTAGTATATATTATAGGTAAAGTTAAAGAGGGAAAGGCAACAAGGTTTAAATTAAGTGAAGATGGATATTTGTATTACCCTAGCAAGTTATGTCTACCTAGTATAGATGACTTGAGGTTATAGATACTAAAAGAGGCATATGAAGCTCCTTATTTTATGCACCATAGTAGTATGAAGATGTACTTAGACTTGAAGCCTCAATATTGGTGGTCAAGTATAAAGAGAGATGTAGTAGAGTATGTGGCTAGATTTTTAACATGCCAGCAGGTAAAAGTTGAACATCAAGTTCCTTCTGGATTGCTACATCCTATAGCAATACTAGAATAGAAGTGGGAAAAGGTTACAATAGACATTGTAATGGGACTACCTATGACCAGGAACAAGTGTGATGCTGTGTGAGTGATTATAGGCAGATTAATTAAGACAACACACTTTATCCTCATTAGAATGGATTATTCTATGGAGAAACTAGCTAGACTATACATAGATGAGATTTTGAGACTCCATGGTGTACCAGTGGCTATTATTTCAGATAGAGACCTTTGATTCACTTCTAATTTTTTAAAAGAAACTACATCAAACATTACTAGACTAACTTACAATACAACCTTTCACCCTCAGACAAATGGATAGTAAAAAAGGGTGATACAAGTGTTAGAAGATATGCTACATAATTGTGCCATTGAATTTGAAGGCAGTTGGGACCAATACTTGTCCTTAGCTGAATTTGCATACAATAACAGTTATCAAGCTAGTTTAAGCATAGAACCTTATGAGGCATTATATGGTAGAAGATGTAAAACTCCTTTGTGCTGAAGTGAAGTAAGCAAAAATAAGATTTAGGGGTTGACTTGATCAGAGATATGAGGAGAAAGTTAAGGTTATCAGAGAAAGGTTGAAAGTTGCAACTAATAGAAAAAAGTCTTATGCTGACCTAAAACGGAGGAACATATAATATGTATGGGTGAAAAAAGTGTTTTTAAAAGTATCTCTATGGAAGAAAGTACTTAAATTTGGTAAAAAAGGGAAACTACGTCCCAAATTTATTGGACCATATGAAATTATAGAAAGAGTAGGACCACTAGCATACAAACTAGCCTTGCCACCTGAGCTGTAATAAATTCATAATATGTTTCATGTTTTAATGCTCAAAAGGTATAGATATGATTATTCTTATATAGTTCTAGTTATAGACATTGAGGTACAGCTAAATCTGAGCTATAATGAAGAATCAATATAGATCCTGGGTCGAGAAGTGAAGCAGTTGAGAAATAAAACTATTCCATTAGTCAAAGTACTTTAGAAGCACCATAATATAGAACAAGCTAAGTGGGAACTTGAGAAGTAGATGAAAAGTCAATATCCATATCTATTTACTCTATGTAATTTTGAGGATAAAATTTCTTAAAAGGGGAAGAACTGTAGTGCCTATAAGTTGAGGCTTTATGAATAGTACCTTCGAGGCTCGAAAAGTATACACAGAGGGCCGGGTCACCTTCATAAGGATCGAGGTAGGGTGTATTGGTCATGAAACTTTAAGGGGCTTGAAAATGATGAAAATGGCATAATTTAAAGATTTCGGAGAAGTGATAAATTACTTTAGGCCAAAATCTAGTAGTCTGTAGGCTTAGATGGACTTGGACTGGGAATGACTTAGGAAGTGCCCAGATAGACCTAAAAATACCATACCCTAAAGGTTAAAAATTCCCTTGAGGCCATTGGTTAAGGAATTTTTAATTCTGAGGTCGTTAGCTATTTTTCCTTAATTTTTAGATTTTTATGCAAATCAAGAAATTGATTAACTGTCTGTCAAAGGAATTTTGACCCAAGATTTTATGGGCCCCTAAATATGCCTAATCAAGGATTTTTAAAATTGACATAATAATTTTTTAGGTCTAAGTGAAGTTTTAAAATTTCTCAAAGTTCTCAAGAAAAATCGAGATTTTGGGGCACTTGGGTGACATGTGTCACCACCTAAGCTACCCTAACTACTAGAAAAGGCATGTCAAATGGCCATTATCCCCTTGGCCCATGGACACCTCATCCTCTCCACCATTTCCCTTTTTTTCTTTCTTCTCTACTCGATGCCACTTCTCCCTTCCCTTCTCTATTTCCACGGCTTTTCAAGCTTTAGTCCTCCCTAATTTGTCACTAAAAATTACTTTGATTAGTTAAGAATTGGTCTTTAAAGGTTTAGGAGGTCATAAGTAAGCATATAACTCAAGAAAAATAAGGAAGCTTTATTTTTATAAAAGGTACTTGGAAAATCAAGTTTGTGTGTATGTGGTCTTTCCCTATTTTTCATTTTTTTCTAAGGGCATTTCATCATTCTAAGGAAGCCTATGTTCTTAAATTTTCATTTGGAGTTTTATGGAATTTTTTATGATTTTTCTAAGCCATGGATATGTGTATGTAGGCTAAGGTGGAGTTAATATTCAACAAGGGAAATAAAGGTGCTAAGGTGTAGCCAAGACTCCATTTCCACTGTAGGTATGTAAATCTAATGTATTTGAGGCAT
The DNA here is from genome assembly GCA_948208565.1 of Hura crepitans. Lineage (NCBI taxonomy): Eukaryota > Viridiplantae > Streptophyta > Magnoliopsida > Malpighiales > Euphorbiaceae > Hura > Hura crepitans. The sequence continues at coordinate 7,507 of CANXYI011261320.1, read as the reverse complement.
GCCATGTTTAATTCATACATAATTTATGTGGAAACCTTATATAGAATTAGTTGTTATAGTGAGTAATATATGTGTAATGGTGAATTGAGCTTACTTTAAGGTTATTTCCATGTATATTGAGTGATATGTGGGATGATTTAGTGAAAGAAATGGTTGAAAGGGTAAGGCCTCACTCTAGCTAAGAGGTGTTATGTGTGTGTGTGTGTGGTGTATTATGGCATATGTACATAAGGTTTATGATGAGCAATGATATGTATCTTAAGGATGTTAAGGGATTTAATGATTTGTATGTGTGTATGGCGAGAAAAGGCATGGTTATGGGTTGTGCCATAAATGGTCGAGAGGTATGTTAGGTTGCCTTAGATTGCAAGTTATGCATATAGCATGGTGGCATGGTGTATATGGTGTGAAAATGTGTGTTAGGCATGGGATTAGATGTATATGTGGTGAATTTGATGAAAATGTGCATGTATATGTGAAGTCATAGCATGTTCGAAGCATGTATGATTTATGTTATGGCATGATGTGTATGGTGTGTCATGTGTAGGCATTTATATGTTAAAAATTTGGTATATGGCATGTGTATGTATGTTGAACTATGGAAATGTGCATATGTGTGACTTTGATCTCATTGTGGCCGAGAGGTATGTTATGGTTGGCACGTATATATGTGTGTGGGACATAGTGTATGACATGTAGGATTGGCATGGCATGATGAGCAGAGATTGTGTGACATTAAGATGGCATGAAATGGGCCTAAATATGTGAATAAATATGGTAAAATAATTGGTTAGTATAGGTAAAGAAATAGTGTTCATAATTAAGCTAAGAAATTATTTGAAAATGGCTTAAAATAGGGATGGTAAAAATGACCTATAATGGGTATTGTAATGGCATATTTTGGACACAAGTTTAGGACAATTCGTGTGCTTGGTTTAAAATGATTGTCAGGTCACTTTCAAGGCCATTTGGAATGTATGGAATGCTATAATTTTGGGAGCCACAATGGCATGTTGTAATGGTTTTGATGGGCATGGAAAAATGCCTAAAAATTGGTGACCACGGACTTATAATTGTGTACGAAAAATTAAAAGTGACCTATAACTGTCTCGTGAAATTGATTAATTGGAACTTAACTAGAAATAGCCATAATCTAAACATAATTGGACTTAGAATAATGGTATAAAATGAACTTAAATTGGACTTAGAACTATTTAAGAAATTGACTAAAAATTAGCTTAAAAAATAGACCTATAACTTTCTAGTAGGACCAAAATAGACTTGTTCAGTAAGTATACGGACATAAAATAAAAAGAGATGGCCCTTTAGTTAGACACCAATTAGATTGGTTGACTTGTTAACTAGGGATTTGCAGCTTTTAGATATTTGTTGATGATTTGTTAGATATTGGGAGTTCTAAAGACTAATCCCTACTATCCACTGGAGCTATGTGCTATTGATAATTTAGATATTAGGAGGTCTATGAACTAATCCCTGCTATCTATAGAGTGAATTGCTATTGATTAGTGGGATATTAGGAGGTGTACGAACTGATCACTACTATTCCCTATCTAGTATTGAAAGGTTCATGTGAATTGATCCCTACTATCATACTAGGTCAGTGTAGCAGTCAGGGTCTAAAATGTGGGCCATTGCATAACTTTTTAGTTTCCTTTTGGTCCAGTGTCTTTAAGTGCAGTTTATCTAGTCGGGCCTATTAAATTAAATTAAAGTAAATTAAAATACAGATTATATTTGATGTTAAGAACATAATGAATAAATTTAATGAAAATACCACAGTGGCAAATTTGTAATTAATTGAATTATGAGACTGAGTACTAGAATAAGTGTCATTTACATAGATTGACTATCCTGCATTGCATTTATACATTTATAGCCTGTTGTTACATCTGAGTACCTACGTATGACATGTTTTTAATAAATTAGATTTGCCACTAAGTTTTGTACTCATTGTACTAGTGTTTTAGTGAATTGGATATAGAAGTTAGCAGTAAATCTTCGAAGATTGTGCAGTGTAGTAGCATAGATAGTGAATGGTATGTAGTTGTGTGTTTCTTTTATGTTTAGAAGGTACTCATGTAAACACTATAGGTTATGGGTTCAGTAAGGTTAGAAGCTACTAGTATCTGTATATGTGGGTGTAAGTGTGATGTATATAAATAGGCCATTTATCTAAATTTTTTATTTTTGTGGTTTCTGATGGTTTTGAGCCTAAGGCCTTATATGTTTTCTTTGTGTTTATTGATAATGGGTTGATGTTTCTAAGTGGACTAAAAGGGTTCAAAAGGAGAGAAATTGATAATAATGATATTAGAAGTGTTTTTATAGGTGAAAAAATTTTTTAAAATGTCACTCGGGTAGCTATTATGCTACCTATTTTTTTGTAAACATGTTGAGGGTCTATTAAAGGGTTTCCTAGGTTAGTTATACCCTAAGTATGAATAGTTAAGGGATAGGCTGAGAAGTTAAGCTATATTGGATCAAATAATAAATAATCTGTAAGTGTTGAGAAGTGTAGACCAGGAGCAATTTCAGGATGGGTGACCTAGTGGGAAGTGTATTGCCTATCGAGTTTCTTCAAGAATCTAGTAGGAGGTGTCATAATATACCATTTCATCTTTAGCCTATGTTGCATAGTTGAAGTCCCCTCCACCATTCTATAGTGAAACAGAGCCTTAGATATCTCATATCTTTCAATTCTACTTTGCTCCTCAAATAGTTCTTTGAGGTGAAACAATATGGTGTGAGCATCTATATACTCATGTTGCTTTTGAAGCTCTATGGACATTAATGCTAGTATAATACAAGTTGCTAGATCAGAGTCCTCAACATGCTTTAAATATGTTAATTATTCATTACCATTAGCATTGTCACTGGGGATAAGTGGGATGGGCCTTTCTAACATATAACTGATCTTTTCACTTCTGAAAATTATTCTCAGATTTTTAAGCTAGTCTATGTAGTTAGACCCAATCAGCTTATTAGCTTTTAAAATATGACACCCCCTACCAGATTCCTAAAGAAACCTAATAAGTGATGCACTTTCCACTAGGTCACCCATCCTGAAATTGCTTTAGACCCCCATTCATTTAACACTTATAAATTTTTCATTATCTGGACAATATCACCTAGGTCCTCCATTTATCACTTAGCAATTATCATTTAGGGTATATTAAGTCTTAAACCCATTACCAGGCTATTATAAATACCATAGAAATTTGGGGCAACACAATGGCTTCCTGAGTGACATTTTGAAAATTTTGACTGACTAAAAAAAACTTCTAAAAACCACTATTACTTCTCCTGTCACCCCTTAGACACGTTTGGTCCTCCACCATTATCCACATATTATGATAATAATCAATCATCACTTAGGCCTCAGGCTCACAAACATTAGCACAGATAAAAATTAAACCATTCAAATTCACAGGCCTATTTTTATACATCGCATGGTTACTTAATATTACAGACACTAATAACTCTTAAGCTTGCTAAACCTATAACCTATAGTATGTACATGAGTGCCTACTAAAACCATTAAGATTATACAAAAAGTCATACCCTTTAATGTCTCTGTTGCTACATTGCACCAAACCTCGAAGTTGGATAGCTACTTGTTATTACCTATGCATCGAAACACTAGTAATTGAGTATGAAACTCAGTGGTGAATTTGAAATAATAAAAACATGTCACAAAAGCACACATATAATCAGACATGCTATGGATGCATAAATGCAATACATATAACCTATATGGCAAAATAATATTATTTTATATCTCAGTCTAATTATTCAATCATCAGGTCAAATATTTAATTTATTAAGTAGCCCTAACTAGGTAGGCTACACTTTCGGACACTGGACCAAGAGGGAATCAAACTATGTAGTGGCCCTGTATTTTAGACCTCGGGCTCTATTCCATCCCTAGTGCAGTGGCTTATCTTATATACCCTGACCGCTACACCGGCCTGGTATGAGAAACTGACAATAGTATCAACAACATAGTGAGTGGCCTATCTTATGGGCCCTAGTTACTCTATTGGCCTAGTCTGATAAATAGACAAATAAATGTCATATCATAGTATAGTGGCCCATCCTGTGGACCCTGACTGTTGCACTAGCCTGGTCTTATAAATAGATAAATAACTAGTAGCCGCTAACCCTTACTTGATCGGTCAACCCATCTAGTGGGTGTTTAACTAATGGGCCAATAGTCTTATATTTATGTTCATTTTATTATTGATCATTATTTTAAAGTATTTATAATCCATTAATAGATAGTTATTAATTTATTTCCACAAACCAATTTTAGGTAAATAGTTATGGTAAGTTTTATTATCAGACAATTATAGTTCAAATTTTTAAAAGAGTAATTTTTAGGTCCTTTACTTAGACATTCACAAGTCTATTTTGGGCTTAGTTCTATATCATAATCTAAGCCCTATTATAGGTTACATTATGTACCATTCACATATTTCCATTTTATAAGATAGTTATGGGTTATTTCCATCTTTCAAGTACACTATTACAGGCCATTTTCCACAGTGCACTAGGCACTTTCCTATGCCAATTCCAGTCATATAATCATACCATTTTAGGCCATAATTACTTTCATTCTAATCAATCTAATGAAGTAACTACAATGGCCTCACATTGCCATTAAAATCATACACACAAAGTCCATAAATCATGTCTTATTTCATGCCATTATAGGTCACAATTATACATCACTTTTATACATGCTTTACAACCAATTTTTAAGTCATTTCTTACACTAATTCCTAATCCCTTTTTCTTGCATTAACTTGTCATATTGCATGCCACATTTCCATGCATGGTTTTACATTTTCATGCCCCTTTTCATGCTATACATCACATGCTCATGATAGTATGCCCATCATGCATAACATATACTATAATATACCATACTTACCATGGCATACATACCTCTTAACCATAGCTTGTTCATGCCTATACACATGCATTTTTCCATAGTTCATCACACATACATGTCATATACCATAATCTTAACATGCGCACATATGCTCACATAACATATCAATCATTCTATGCCATGACACACCACATACATGCCTCGGCCACACATGCCATGCCATAGCACAACACATATATGCCTTGGCCACACATGTCCACACACATACATGCATTGTTACATCAAACTCACCACATATACACCTATTTCCATACTAACCATGCCATCTCCCATACATACAGCATACATACATGCCATTCACATGACCTATATACTAAAACACCTCACTAAACCTCTTAGCCACACCATAGACTATCCACATTCATGCATATTCTCATCAATTACACATACTTATTACTCATTCTCATACCATACACATCATACCCCACAACATCCAACACATAAACATACCATATCAAACACCTCATGCTGTGACCCATACCACACCTCTCAGCCATTTTTAGTTCTTTACCATACATGTATATTTCCCACCAAATCAATGTACCAATCATCAAAATAACATAAAAACAATATCACATTAGGCTTGTATCAAGGATTTCCACATAATTTATGCTTAAACTAAAACTTTTATATATAATTTTATAGTAATTGACGCTCAAACACAATATGGCATGCCTTTATTCAATCAAATTCACATTCCTATGTCACCTTTGAAGCTTTTCCTACTCTAAAAGGCCTTTATTTCCCTTGTTGTTCCCCTTTTCCTCCATGGCCTAAATACACACCCATCCAACTTAAAAAATTCATGAAAAATTTATACGCTTGCAATTGAAAATATAAAAACATGGGTGGTCTTAGAATGATAAAATCTCCTTAGAAGTAAAATAAAAAAAAGGAAGAAATCACTTACATAAGGAAATTGAATTTTTAGCCCCTAATTATGTACACTTGAACTCTATTGATTTTTCTTGATTGCTATAAACAACAATGTTGTCCCAAACCTTTAAAGATCAATTCTTAACTCATAAATGGAATTTTTAGTGGAAGAGTGGATGAGAATGGAGCTTGAATTGATGCAACAATGAAGGGAGCAAAGGGAGAGTGGTGTTGGCAGCTAGAGGAGAGGGAGGAAGAAAAAATGGTGGAGTTGAGGTGTCATTTGCCCAAGTAATGGAATGTCCACATGACACACTATTTATAATGGGGCTAGGTGGCTCAGGTGGTGACATGTGTTGAACACCCCTTACTAGATTCCTGAAGAAACCAAATAAGCAATGTACTTCTCGCCAGGTCACCCATCCTAAAATTTCTCCCATGGTAATTCATTTAACTTTTACTAATTTCACACTATATGAGTCTATTTGACTCCAAAATCACTTCAGTCAGTTCTTATAATCCATTTAGGCTAGGATCAATATGGTTTAATGATTACAGAGGAAATTTGATCACACCTAAGTATTACCTAAAATTCGGCAACATAACAGCTACTTGGGTCTTATCCCAAAATTTAAACAAGCTTGTTTAACACTTTTATAAGCAATTCACAATACCTAGACCCATTTGGTCCCCTATTCTTAGCCTAACATTAGCCTAAGCACACATCAAAACTAAGGCCTCAGGCCATAAGTATACTATGCAAATACATAGAGCCTCAGGCTCACATCAATAGCACATATCACACATGATCATACATTCACCAAGGAATATGTAGAAATTCTTAATTTACATCACCAATTCATATTTACTTAAATATATTACATGTCTATAACTTACATACATTTTTTCTAACTAACTCACACCTAAGTACATGGATACCTAAACTACACAAGAATTACTTCTAATGCCTTCACTTATATCCTCTGAATCACTGTTATCACACTTTATGAGGTAGGTTCCTGCTACTGTGTACCTACACACTAAAACTAGTACGCTGAATATATGAGGTACTCAATGGTAAACTTAAAGTATTTTAATCATGGCATTTATCATATTAACTTATCTAGGTAGTTTATGAATGATTTTACTTTATCATGTAACTTAAGTAATCACTGGGGTACCAATTTATTGAAATATCCCTAAGGTATGTAAAAAGTTTGAAATAGTATTTTTGACTCAGATAAATCATTTAAAGCAAGTATTTTTACTTTTAACATGCATACTTTACAAAAAACCACTTTAGTTGTATAAATGCGAGAAAATGTCTAAAATGCCTTTTATCTCCCGAAGGTATTTATGTGTCCTGAAATATTCTTCTTGACTCATATATATTATTTAAAATAGTTATTTCATCCATAGCATGCATATTTGAAATTAATTAACTGACCTGGCACATCTGTGCAAGATGTCCAAAATACCCTTTAGCTTGCATTTTATCAGAACTTAGAAAATATTTTTCCATTATGCTTAATTCTTATATTCATATTTAGTCTGATTATTTACTTAATTTAATTCACTGGCCCAACTAAGAAGACGACACTTTAAGACACTAGATCTAGAGGGATAATAAACTGGTGCAGTGGTCCCCATTCTAGA
>CANXYI011261314.1:0-13021 GCA_948208565.1 Hura crepitans | reverse complement strand
GCTAACTATTATTATGTTAGCTTTGAAGATCTGAAGGTATTATTTGTATGGTGAGAAGTGTTATATATATATAGATCATAAATGCTTGAAATATCTCCTTACACAGAAAGAACTGATCTTGAGATAGAAAAGGTGGTTGGAATTAATTAAAGATTATGATTGCATCATTAATTATTGTCTGGGAAAAGCAAAAGTTGTGGTTAATGCCTTAAGCAAAAAATTTATGTTGACCTTGAAAGCTATGAATTTCAAGTTACTATATACTTTTAAAAATGCTTTATTGGCTGAATTACAAGTGAGGCTAGATTTTAGGCATCAGATCAAAGAGAATCAAATGAGAGATGAACAGATGGTTTAGATGATTAGTACAACTAAAGAGGGGAAGGCCTCAGGGTTTGAGATAATAAAGGATAGGTATCTATACTATCATAATTGGTTGTGTGTACTTAGTACAAATGACTTGAGATTATAGATACTTAGAGAGGCACATAAAGCTCCTTATTCCATGCACCCAAGGAGCATAAAGATGTACTTGGGTTTGAAATCCCAGTAATCATGGCTTGGTATAAAGAAGGATATAGCAGAATATGTTGCTAGGCATTTAACATGCTAACAAGTAAAAGCTAAGCATCAGGTTCCTTCTGGTTTGCTATATCCTATAGCAATACCAGAATAGAAATGGGAGAAAGTGACTATAGACTTTGTGATAGGTTTGCCTATGACTAGAGGTAAGTGTGATGCTGTGTGGACAATAGTGGATAGATTGAATAAGACAACACATTTTATCCCTGTTAGAATGGATTACTCCTTAGAAAAATTGGCTAAACTGTATATGGATGAGATAGTCTGATTGCATGGTATGCTAGTGACTATCATTTGTGACAGAGATCTTTGCTTTACTTCAAGATTTTGGAGGAAGTTACAAGAGGCTTTAGGTACTAGGTTGGCTTACAGCATAGCATTTCATCCTCAAACTGACGAACAGTCAAAAAAGGTGATACAGATAATAGAAGATATGCTGTGAGGCTATGCTATTGAGTTTAAGGGTAGCTAAGATCAATTTTTATCTTTGGTAGAGTTTGCTTATAATAACAGCTACCAGTCCAACTTGGGAATGGCACTATATGAGGCACTGCATAGCAGACGATGCAAAACTCCCTTGTGTTAGAGTGAGGTTAGGGAAAGAAAAATTGTTGGTGTTGAATTGGTTCGAGATGCTAAAGAGAAGGTAAGAATAGTTAGAGACAAGCTAAAGGCAATAGTTGACAAAAAAAAATCATATTCTCACCTAAAATAAAAAGACATTGAATATGCAGTTGGTGATAAGGTATTCCTAAAGATTTCTCCTTGGAAGAAAATTTTGAGGTTTTGAAAAAAAGGGGAAGCTGAGTCCCAGGTTCATGGGGCCATATGAGATTATTGAGAGGGTCGGACCTCTAGCATATAGGCTGTCATTACCTCCTAAGTTACAATAGATTAATGATGTATTCCATGTTTCTATGCTCAGAAGGTATAAATTGGATCCTTCACATGTGATTCTAATGAAAGATATTGAGTGTAGCCTGATTTAAGTTATAAAGAGGAACCGATTTAAATTTTGGCTCGAGAGGTAAAATAATTGCGAAATAAATCCATACCACTAGTTAAGGTGTTATGGAGACATCATAATACAAAAGAGGCTACCTGGGAGCCAAAAGAGTTGATGAAAGCCCAATACCCACAATTATTTGCTTAGGGTAATTTTGAGGATGATATTTATTTGAAAGGGGAAGAAATGTAACAGCTATGATATAAGGCTCTGTGAATAGTTTCACAGGGTCCGGGAAGTGTGACTAGGTTGCTAAGTCACTTGCATGTGGATCGAGGTAGTGGAACTGGTCATGAAACTTTGAGGGGCTTTAAATTGATGAAAAAGTTAAAATTTAAAAATTTAATAGAACTAATAATTCATTCCATGCAATAAAGAATGCATCTGTGCAATAAAAATTTTTCGAGCTAGGATTAACTTGAGATGTGCCCGGATGTACTCGAAAATAGCAGACCCTGAAGCTCAAAAATTCCACTAGATCCACTGGTGAAAGAATTTTTGGATTCTAAGGTCATTTGCATATTTTCAAAATTTTTTAGGTTAGCACACAAATCGAGGCAGTCTGAAAATTATCTTTATCAATGGAATCTAGCCATAAAAATTTATGAGCAGAAAAAGGGAATTAAAATATAAATTTTAAAATGAATGGCATAATTTTATGAGGTTAGAGTGAATTACTGTGAATTTTTTATGTTTGCCAAAAAATCGGGATGGTTCAGGATTTTTGGGACCACACTTGACATGTCAAAGTGGGCCTCAGTTCATTCCAAGTGGCCAAGGAGGCTTGCTAAGTGGCAAACCTCACTTGACAAGTGGATTTCCACTTGGATGAAGGATTGCCTTTCTTCCTCTTTTCTTTGTTGCTATCGACGCCAGATAGAGGGACAAGAAGCCATAACATTCTCATTTCTTCACAAAAATGAGTGATTCTAGTTGCTAAATTTACAACTATGTGTTAGGCACCTTAAGGAAAAAGAATTAAGCAGAAAGAATTTTTTGCTTGGGAGATAAAAATCATCCAAGTTGATTGGTTTAGTGCAGTTTAGAATAGTGACCTTAAGGTGAGTCTTGGTTGATTCTCCTATTTTCCTTAGGTCTTTTGGCTACCAATTGATGCTAGAACCCACCTAACATCTATGTGATCATGTGTGTGAGGTGTTTATGGCCATTGGAGGGTAGCTTGAAGTCCACAAAGGGAGAGGGAGCTCACTATTGAAGCTAGCTAAATTAGTGTTCTTGGGAAATTAAAGGGTTTCTTTCATAAGTTAGTGAACTTTAAGCATTTTCTTCATGTTTTAAGTTGCCTAGGATGATGAATGTTGATTTGGGATCACTAGAATATTGAGCTTAGGATTGATTTCCTCTTTGGTAGTGTTAAGTAAGTGAGAACTTAGTGAATTAGGGAGTTATGTTTCAAAGAGCTTGCAGAGTTAGCTTTAAATGCTTGCTAATTTTGATGTGTACGGTTGTTTGGATGGGAAATTTGCTACCTAGATTGTGAGTTAAGAATTTCTTGGCATGCTAGAATGAAAACTATGGCAATTGTGAGTGGAAATCACTATGAATTGTAGCTTTCATGCTTGTACCCGAGAGTTACCATGAGGGAGTTCTAGGAGTGATGATTTATAACTTAGAAATATTGGCTTAAAATTAGGTTTATATGAGTATAATCGTGTTCATGGCATATAAATGTGTATCAATATTGATGTATGGTGGAATAGATAAGGAAATGTGCGTAATTTTCTTGGATTATCCAAGAGCATGTAATGGTAATATGGCTTGTAATATACCTTATAGAAGTATTTGGTACATACATTACATTAGCTATGGAATTGGCTTATAATGATTATGAATGTAAATAATTTATGACATGTTGACAAGATAAAATACACCTTGAGAATGTGTCTTTGAAATGGATAAAAAGGTTGAACTAAAACATGTAGCTATGAATTAAAATAAGCACCTAAAAAGTGGCTTGAAATATGCTATATTTTCACTTGTGCCTTTTTGGGCTAGATTTGAGACTATTGCATGAATGGCAATTGTGCCTATTGATTAGCCTAGATGTGTTTGGCTTTATGCCTATGAATGTGCTTAAAAGGATGTTAAAAACTGCATTAAAATTAGACTTAAAACAGTCCCAAGATTTGACTTAAAAAGTGATTGAAATGACCTATAACTGTCCAGTTGACCATTACCTGAACCAAAAATATCACTAGACAGAAGTGTTAACTTCTTGAGTATTAATGCCATGATAAATTATAACATATTAAACCTTGTATTTTGGTAATAGTAAAATTAAATATTAATTTGGAATTTTACCTAGTAAAGCCAAAATGTGGCTATACTAGACTACCTAGAAAAATAAATAGTGAGATAAAATTTATAACTGTCTATTATTAAACTATAAATATTATAAGAACATTTTTGATTAATGAATGAACTTAAAATGAGCTACTTGGCCCATTAGTTAGACACCCACTGGATAGGTTGACTGGTCAACTTAGGGTTTTGCAGCTATTAGTTGTCTGATGTTGAGGCAGTAACTTTACTGGTGGCTAGAGAGCTCTACGGGCTAATCTCCATTATGTCACCCAGATGTTGATGATATTTACTTGTGGTTGGGGAGGTCTATGGTCTAATTTCCATTATGTCACATACATACTATTTATTTATGTCTAGAGAGGCTATAGGCTGATCTCTATTATGGCACTCAAGCCAGTGTAGCGGTGTAGGTCTAGAATGGGGACCACTACACCATTTTATTTTTCCCTCTAGATCCAGTGTTTTTAAGTGTCATATTCCTAGTTAGACCAGTGAATTAAATTAAATGAATAAGCAAAATAATTATGGAAGATAAAATTTATGCATAGTTGGATGACTTTTTATGAGAAATTGGTGAAATACAGGCAAAAGGGCATTTTGGTCATTTTGCACATATGTTATAAATAAATTGACTCCTATAAAGTATGCATGCTATAAATATTAATAATTCCTCTACATAATTTATATGAATAAAAAAATGATATTTCATGACTTATAAGTGCCTTAGGGGCATTTTAGTAATTTGGTAATTGGTTGTATAATTGAATTACATAACGAAGTATAAATGAGTTATTAAACTGCACAAGTATGAAAATGATATAATGCCATGATTTAAATGCTTTAAGTTCACCATTGAGTATCTCTTATACTCAGTGTACCTATTTTGGTGTATAGGTACTAAATAGCAGAATCTTGAAGCATAACGATAAAGGTTCAGAGGATACCAGTGAAGGATTATAAAGTAATTGTTGTACAGTTTTGATATCCATGTACCTAGGTGGGAATTGGGTAGAAACATGTATTTATGCTCTGTATATATGTTGTATATAAGTAAACATTAACTGCTAATGTAAATAAAATAGTCGTTTATGCTTTTTTTGTGAATGTATGTTCAGCTATGATATGTTATGTTGATGTGAGCTTGAGGCTCTATATATGCATGCTTTTATCTATGGCTTGAGGCCTGAATTTGATGTGTTATTAAATTGATGTTAGGCTGAGAATGAGGGACCAAATGGGTCCAGGAGTTATGAATTATTTATAAAAGTGTTAAACGGGCTTATAAAAATTTTGCGATGGAACTTGAACAGCTATTATGCTATCGAAATTTCTCAATTTTTTGAATTGACCTATATTTATCTAAAAGTAGTATTTTTGTATGATTACACCATGAGTGAGATATAAACCTATGGGAAGGGAATTTGGAAACAAAGTAAGTTATGCTGATGTAAGTAATGGGAATGATAGGTATGGTACTTCTGACTTAGGAGTGCGTGCATCACCTATAGGGTCTCCTAAGGGATCCAGTAGAGGGTGTCACACCAAAGGTACACTTATACTCTACCTGTAGATGTATGTACCATGATCTTTAGATATAGTGGATGTATAATAAAGGTCCCATAAAGGCCACTACATTGAGTACATATGGGTGTAGCCACGTAAGTCACATTAAACATTGCACCATGTTGGTGCTAAAGCCGTTAGGTCCAAAATGTGGACCACTGCATAAGTTACAATCCTATTATCCAATGGTTTAGGGTTGTCCTTATGAGCATAAGTAAAGAAAAGATGGTAAACAACATAAATAAACATCATGTATGACATGCCCTAAAATGAATGTTATATGCATGTATGATGCATAATGGTTACATTTGATGAATGGAAGACCTTATATGTTGTTTTACCATACGTGCATGATATGAAATGGTTGGTGTATGAAGTATGTCAATTTAATCATAGTACTACACATCCTCATTTGTATGCATATTATGCTATATGTTAAATAGCCATGTATGTTAATGATTGATATATAACCATGGCATGATATGAATGAAAATTTTAGCACATATTATTTTGATTACACCACTAAGTAATATGCTTAGAGTGTCATTTGTTTATGACACATAGTTATGAGGATGTTTTGATACTGGAAGCCTCGGGATATCAAGATATTAAACAGAAGGCTTTATTTTGGTAAAGCTTTTGTTTATGTAATAGATGTGATGTATAGGATGCACTCAAGTGTAATTGTAAAAGGGGATAGGCCTAACTTATATTCATTTTGTAACTAATGTAATGTAAAATGTTCTTTTTGGTTTCCAACATGTATGAACTATATTAACTATTTTGCATGTTGTATTGTATGAGATCTCTTCTTGAGGTTGAGGTATCATATACTATGTTGTGTGCTCTTAGAGTGTTCAAAGGATCACATTGAGTTGGTGGAAGTGTGTAATTGAGATATAAAAGTGTATTTTCTTGTGCAGGTTACTATTTGAAATTTGGGATAGTGCCCAATATAGCTGTTATGCTATTGGATTTTTAGCACGAGGATTCCTAATTTTAAATAAGTAACATTGTTTAAAGGTTTTTGAAAACCCATATTTTTTGCACACAATGATTTTGAATAATAGTGATTTATAACAAGTAAATGGGTAGATGAGTTTGAATATCGCAATATGCACACATATTTTAGTCGGGCTTGACAATTGACTAGCGTCTAAACTGGGTATGGGGTGTGACAATTATACTTTATTTTATATCATGAATGCTTTAATTATACGATGTTCATTATTCAATCTATGGCTTGTATGTATCTCAGACACTTACAATCATGGTAAATATTCAGTTGCTTGATGTAAATGCATTGCATCATACATTATTTCACTTTAAGAACCATTTTATAATGTTTATACACATTTTCATTTTTTTATCAACAAATGTATGCATATATGCATATACCAATAAACTGTTCAGACATCAAGTCTCTGAATATCTATTACCATTTTCAATCATGTTATATATCCTTTCTTATGCCCATATAATCATAAACATCAATTTATGGACATACATATTCAATAGCTTGCATATAAGAGACATATATATACATATATGCATTATGGCCATCACACTAGACCATTCAACCAACTAAGCATTTCCAACATCTTTTCATCTCATTCTAACTCATACATGCCTATAATTGCATTTATAATGCATATAAACATACGTGTGACTATATTTCAATTTAAGGCCATTACATGCACATACATGTTGTATTATACTTAAACTTAAGCATATATGAGCACATACATGTTATTAGGCCATTCGGCCACCATAGGCTCCTAGCCCACTTCTTACCATGGTTCATCATAAGCCACAGACACCTTATGTCCATACAGGCTTGTATATCAATGCTTACATATGCAACCTATTTAACATACATAATTAGGCATATCATATTGTATACCTTTATAAATATTACAAATATACCATTTCTTATATCATGACAATCTCTTACATTTGTACACCTGTAACATCTCACCATGCCAACTTTCATTATTAAGGCATACAACATATAAATGCATCATGTAACTCATTCGACCATACATAGGTTTTTAAGATAAAAATCTATTCAATTATCATATGTAGCTCATAATGCATTCAACGTGTCATAAATCATACTTTCATATCATTTCCATAAATGATTTATACCATTACTCATAATATGCTCAATTTTCATAAAATCATATATCATGTGCATTTTATATTCCATTAGTATTCTTATGCTTTTAAACACTTTAATATGTGTCAAACAAGTTAAATAATATCAATTTAGGCATTAATATACTCATTTGTTACTTTAAGCATAATATACAACAATTTATGTATTTTAATGTACATTATGGCATTATGGACATAATATGGATTCATATATGTTAATTAAGTATACATATCATTTAAAATGCCTTATGACATATTTTACATACCATATTTATTAAAGCAATTAATTATACACACTCCAACATGTAACACATTTTTGCTCATATAGCTATATTATGTAGATTAAGACATTTCATTGATTTAGCATGATTTAATTCAATTACATATACAGTAAAGGATACACTTACCTCACTAAAGCTTAATTACTCCCCAATAGCCTCCTCAAGCCTTTACTTTCCTTTCTCTTTCTTCCTCTTTAAACTTAACCTCATTCTAAAATAAAAAATTCATAATAATTAAAACATGGCTTAATAATTCAAAACAACCATAAATATCACTTATTGGGCACTTGAGGAATCTTAGACAAATATAAGATCATGCAAAAACCCATTCTCAAATTGTTGAAGTTACTATTCACCATAAACTCTAAAAATTCACAATAATTCAAATAGCCAACAATTTTCCAAGTTGATTTGATAAATCATTTATTGGCATCCCATTACATCTTGGAAAAATATTAAACCTTGAAAATAAACTCCTTTTCCTTTACATGGTCACTATTCAACCATAATATTCAAAAAATTAATAATAAATTGTAAAGGCATCCAAACTTGAATCTAACTTGATAAATGTGTTCTTGGGAACTCATAGAACACTAGAAAAATATTAGATTGAAGAAATCTTATCTCCTTTAAAATTAGGTTACTATTTATTTATGCATGACCATCTAAAATTCTCCCTATATATCCCACCATTTTGCCAAATGACACTTGATTATTTATCTCAAAGTGTGAAAATGATGATTTTTAAAGGAAAAATGGGTTATATGGGAGAAAGGGTGGTCATGTTGAGCTTGAAATCTCACAAATAGGGTTTGGGAAGTGTAAAAGAAGAAGAAGAAAGAAGTTATATTTTGCTACTAAAAAAATGTGATTTTGCTACCGAAATTGGCCTTTTATATTAATAATCAATGGCCAGGATCATTTTATTAAAAGAAATCCAATGGCCCATATTCAAGCCTAAGTAAAAAATCCTTCATTTCTTATATATATTTTTTCTCTTCATTCTTGCTCATCTATTCTTCCATTCTAGCTCTAATTTACATATATTATGGTCTTAATTAATCATACATATGATTCTTTAAATGTCCCAAAAAATCCATGTTCAAAATTAAGAAAATTCAATTAAAAATGTTACTTTCATCTGTGCCCCTTTTTCACATCATGCAATATTTGCCTTTAACCCTCCAGCAGGTTAATATACAAAACTGCGAAGTCAGGTTTTTCAACATTAACCCTCTAGTGGGTTAATTTACAAAATTGCCTGATAATGGGTTTTTACACATTAACCCACCACTGGGTTAATATGAAAAACCATAAGGTTAGACTTTCACACTTTAATCCATTGGCTTCCATATTATAACATTAATGCTTTTTGTCATGACCACCTTTAAATATAAATAATTTCATCTATGTTTACACACACACACACACACACACACACACACATATATATATATATATATCATATGGTCTCTTTAACTATATTCCTTCCCATAGCTTTTAGCTTTTTGACCAGCTTAAAAACTTCATTTTAATTCCATCCTTTACTCAAAAATATTACAACATATGCCTTTAACCTTATGATGGGTTAACATATAAAACTACATAAAAAAAAGACTTTTACACATTAACCCACTAGTGGGATAATGTGCAAAACTATGAAATCGGACTTTTTCAACATTAACATGCTAGTGGGCTAATGCTATATATCAAGGGATTTCACGAAAATTCAAGATTATACATTAACTTGTCGACAAGTTAATATGCAAAACCATAAGGTTATACTTCCACTCCACAACATTAGTGTGACCCCAGATCTCAGGTGACACTATTCACATCCTGAAAAAGTACTATTCATAATATCGAGATTTTAGGGCATTATATTTGAAATCATAAGGTGTATGAATTTATTATTCCTATATATATGAGCAATTGTGATAGAATCATGCAAATGAGATAATGTTTCCCTTTTTCACATTTATTCTATACTATAAGTTTTGTATATTCTATACATATCTCCTTAACATACAACACATTAAAGTCAATCTTAACAAAAACTTCCTTACATTTGTACTATTAAGGATCATCATGTCAAAAATCTATTAGCATAACAGTTATCTAGAGACACTAACCCAAATAGTAACCTACAATAAAACACGCTTCTAAAACATCCAAACATCTCATCTTAATATTGTGATCCTTCTAATCACTATAATACATCATCATCACATCTCGAAAACATCACATATAATCAATACTCCTCAAGTGTGCACAATCCAACAACTCATGAACTCACACATCAAATGACAAAAATAATGTATCTCATAACATACATCATAAATTAGAACCAGTAACTATAATGCCCGAAAAATCTTAGTGTTATGAATAGTACTTTATGGGACATGAATAGTGATTTTTGAGGTCAAAAACACTAATTCTACAGAATGGAAGTACTAATTATAGCATAATTTTGGGCAAAGTTTGAAATCAATCGAAAGTTATTTGAGTGGTTAAAAATGTTAAGAAAGTTTTTATGGCAGTGTCTTAGGAATAGTGACAAAAGCAAAGCTGAACCATAAATTATTTTTAAAGTTGCTTTAAAAATTATGAAACATGTGCGACCTGATACTTAAAAATTCTAACAAGTCTAATGGCACTAGAATTGGAATTTTTAGATATCGGGAAGTAATTTTTCTAAAATCGGGTAGCATTAAAACTAGAGAATTTAATCGATTTTCCTCATCTTTTGTGCTCGGATTTTTAAAGGAGTGTGGGACAAAATAAAAATGAATTTTATATATAAAATGGGCAATTAATTTGGTTTAGAAGAAAAAGGAAAATTGGGGGAAAATGAGGGAAAATATGTAATTTTTCAAAAAGTATATGTATGGCAAAAAATCACAAAAAAATTCAACATTTTTTCTCCCTCCCCCTCTCCTCAAGAAGCCGACGGCTTCTTCTCTTAAACTCAACCATTTTTCTTCTCTTCTTCCTCTATTAAAGGTCTTTCTTACCCATTTCATCACATTTATAAAGCCCTTACACACTTTAACACCCATTAGAAGTGAAATATGTGGGAAGAAATGCTCAAAATTCCCAATTTCTACCTTTAGTGAATAGTGACCAATATTGGTTTGGGTATGTTTTTCTAAATTTTGATATTTTTCCTAGGTTCTTGGGATGCATAAAAGACTTTCTATGGTTTTAGATCTTAATTTGGTGCAATGGTTGATTTATTATGAATTTTCAAAGATTTTTCAATTTTATGGTAGGAAATTCTAACCAAAACTGAGACAAGGGCAAATCGAAGGTGTAGATAGGCCTTGAAGTTCCATTTCAACCTCCTCAGTATGTGTATTCAATATAGAATGTGCATTTTTCACTTATAAGCACCAAATTCCATATTATGCTGATTATGTAATAAATGACTCTAAATGTGAAATGTCATGAACATGGGGCATTTAATGAATTGTATGGCCTTTGTAATATGAGTTTAGGAGTTTTAGATAAGGATAATTGAATGGAAACAATTGAATGTATAACTTGTACTCAATTGGCCTTAATAGGCATAATATGGAGGAAATTGAGCTTTAAATTGCTTAATATAGTATTTGAGCTCAACTAAGCATAAATTGGTGTTAGTCCACATACTTGACATATATAAGGGTAAATAAATGTGTGAGAATGCATCAAAAATGATAAATGCTCAAAATGTGCTCATTAAGGCTAAATGGACATAATATGGAAAAATGACCTTAAAATGTCCATATATAGTCACCACTATACTTTTAGGCATGTCTAATGTGCTTTGCATTATTTATATTAGTTGTAGGTCATTTGAGACCATTGAATGTGTGTTGGCCGAATGGGACATAGTGCCATATGTAAATGTGGAAATTTTGCTTAAATTGCCTTAATGTGTATAAACGTGATATATGTGTATATTAGGGGAAATAATGGTTTTATGTATGGCATTGAGTTTAAATAATGACTTATGATAAGATGAATGTGTTTTTGGGTGTTAAATGAGGTTAACATGTTATTTAAAGCCTTACATTATAGATGGCCAAATGGTTGGAATGCCAACCTTATTTGTAATACTCATAAGTTAAGGCTCCGAAAGTGTGCCCCTAGTGCCGGGTCACCTTCATAAGGCTCAAGGTAGGGTGTACTTGTCATGAAACTTTAAGAGGCTTAAAAATGATGAAAATGACTTAATTTAAAGATTTAAAATAACCAATAAATTATTTTAGGCTATAATCTAGTAGGCCGCAAGCTCAAATGGATTAGGGCTAGGAATGACCTAGGATATACCTAGATAGACTTAAAAATACCATACCCTAAAGGTTAAAAATTCTCTTTAGTCCATTGGTGAAGAAATTTTTAAATTTCGAGGTCATTTGCTACTTTTTCTCAATTTTAGATTTTACATGTAAGTCAAGGCAATTAGTTAACTGTCCTGTCATGGGAATTTGGCCATGAAATTTTATGAGCCTCTAAATGGGACTAATCGAGGATTTTTAAAATAAATGTGACAATTTTTAGAGGTTCGAGTGAATTTTTAAAATTCCTTGAAATTTCTATCAAAATCGAGCATTTTCGAGGCGCTCGAGTGACACATGTCACCACCTGAGCCACCTCAGCCACTATAAAAGCCATAGAATATGACCTAGCTTCCACTTGGCATTGATAACTTACCCACCTCCACTTTCTCCTTTTCTTCCTTCTTCCTCTTCGAACACCATTTCCACCTTCATCCACCTATTTCCATGGCTATTTTAGCCTAAAATAGCCATTAATTGCCACCAAAAATTCCATTTATGAGTGACAAATTAATCTTTAAAGAGGTTGGAAGTAATAGGTAGCCATAGAACTTAAGAAAAATCCAATAATCCTTAAGTGTATACAAAAGGTGCTTGAGAAACCAATTACAAGGGTGAGTGATTTTCTTTCAATTTTAAAATTTTTCCTAAGGGATTTCATCGCTCTAAGACCTCTCACATTAATAGAATTTTAGTTAAAGGGCTATGGAATTTTTGGGAGAATTTTCTAAGTGTGCTGTGGCGATGTAGGTGACAAGGAAAATCATGGGGAATCAAGGCATTAA
>CANXYI011261231.1:0-10546 GCA_948208565.1 Hura crepitans | reverse complement strand
TTCCTTAAGAACCACCAAAAGCCGACGCTATTGCCATGAATTCCCCATAAAAATGCTTTATTTCTCTCTCCTCTAAACTCTATGAAAAATATAGGAAATTAAACCTCCATCCTCTATAGATAGCAATTCCTTTAAGAAATTTGAAGAAAAGAGCTCAAAATTGGGAAATTCACCACTTGGTTGAATAATGACCAAAGTGAGTGTAAGTGGTCAAATCCCATTTTTTATTTTTTTTATAGGTAGATAAAGTAATTCTAAGTATTCCTATCGTTTTAGATTTTAAATTAGAGCTTTAGATTTTTTTTTTTTTTTGGAATTTTTCTAAGTAAAAAATGGTGTATGTTTAGGGGTTAAACCAACAAGTGAGAGTGACCAAGAAAATAAGGCTAGAAGTGGTGGAGAAAAGGGTGTAATCACACCCTAGGTATGTGGAATAAGCTAAATTCAATATGCCTTATGTGTATGATTCATTTTTGTGCAATTACCTTGTATAGAAGTGTATGAAATTAGGTGTATGTATGGCATTTAGGTGAATTAGTGCCATAAAATGGCTAATGGCATTTAAATAATAAGTTTTGTAAGATTATTTGGAAAGAATTGCATGTATATGTATGGGTTGCATGATTGGCCGAATGTGTGCATTATAGGCCATAATGTGTATAACCATGATAATGGCATTTCAAGTGAGGAAATGTGAAGCTACAAATGAATCCTTGTGGTAATATAATGACATGAAATTAAACATTGTGAGATATGTATGGTGTGCCAGTGAATATGTAAATATAATATGGAAACTTGAACTTTGTATGTGTTGGTATAAGTAAAGGCTTAAAATGCAAAAAAAAAAAAAAAGACCAAATGCATAGTGTTAGTTACAAAAATTGACCAAATGAATAGTAATGGTCTCGTAAAGTTACCAAGTGAATAGTAACTTTTGCGACTGCAAATGAGATTTTTGGCAATTGTGTGCATTTTGCCATAAAACATAACCAAATGGTAAAGTTAGAGTTGAAAATATAAAATAATAAGACTTTAACAGTCTAAATTAGTCATTAGCCCATTAGTTAAACACCTACTGTATGGGTTGAAAGGTCAACTAGGGAATAGTAGCTACTAGGCAGTTGGTCTTTCTAAGGCCCACTGTTGTGTGTTGATTGTGGCGGGTGCAACTACCAAGGTTCTGAGATGAACCCTGCACTATTAGGTATTGGGACGTCTACTTGGGCTAGTTCCTACCACTCGTTTATCTGTCTATGGATATTGGGAGTGGTCTACGGATGGGTCCCTGCTATCCACCCGTGGTGATACTGATGTGATTTGTATATATTAGGAGTGGTTTATAGACGGGTCCCTACTATCCATCTATGGTGATACTGATGTGATTTGTATATATTGGGAGTGGTTTATAGATGGATCCTTGCTATCTACTAGTCTAGTATTAAGAGTGGTCTATGAACGGGTCCCTACTATCGGCTGAGGTAGGTATAGCTACCTAGGTCCTTAAAGTGGGCCACTACACAAGATAGTCCCACTATCTAGTGTCTTAAAGAGTTGTCTATCTATCATAGGCCTTTAACAATAATAACACTATCTGATAAGCTATTTGGATAACAGAACTTAAACATACACTGGACTTAGAAGAGTTGGGATGAACACGAATATACATTGAACATTACATGTTTCTTGTATGCTTGGTAGACATATTTTATTTGGCTTATTTCACCACTGAGTTTTATACTTAGCATGTCAGTGTTCTAATGTGTAGGCTATAGACGGAGCGATGGTCAGCACTAGATGTCACCGGTGTAACTATCGTAGAGTCCTTGGGTACTTTTTGTCTTTCCTTTTGAGTTTTGTATAGATGCACTCATGTATATAGATGAATTATGGGCAATGGGTTATTTGCAAAGATGATCTGATAAACTAAAATGCATGTATAGTTTGTATGTTAATGAAAATTTGTTCATGTATGCTTGTGTGATGATGTGTCTATGACCCTGTGATTCTATGATATATGTATGCTATTGATGGTTAATTGTGATCTGGAGGACCAAAGGGTCCAGAGGGGGATATGGTTGAAAAATTAGATTAGAAGTGTTTTTCTTTGTAGGTTTATTTATGGTTAGTTACCAGGGCGGCCGTTATGTTTCCTGATTTTCTATAATTGTCTCACATGGTTGATTTAGAGTTTTAATGAACTAAAATATGACGTAATAAGAAGAAAATAAATTAGAAGTGAAATGAGGGCATGTTTGCTCAAAGTTGGCCAAACTAGGCTAGAAGTTAGGGAAATCCAAGGATGGGTGACCTTAGCGAGAAGTGGCATGCCTTGCCTATTTCAGGTAGAAATAGGTAGGGGGTGTTACATTATAGGAAGGTTAGTGTGAGTGCAATAATGTTTCTTATGTTGTATGTAGATGACATACTACTAATAGGAAATTATGTCTTCATCTTCAAGTCAGCCAAGATTTAGCCGAGTAAACAAGTCTCCATGAAAGATTTTGAAGAAGAAACTTAAATCTTAGGGATCAGGATCTATAGAGATAGATTTAAAAGATTGCTTGGTCTTTCATAGTTGACATATATAGATAAGATACTAAAAAGGTTTAACATGGATCTCTCCAAGAAAGGTTATATTCTTATGCTACATAGAAAAGACCTTTCTAAATCTATGTCTCCCAAGACATAAGAGGAGAAAGAGAGTGTATGAGTAGAACCCCATATGCTTTGGCTATAGGATCTATCATATATGCAATGTTATGTATGAGACCCAATATAGCATTTACTCTGAGTGTCACGAGTAGATTCCAATCTATTTATAGAGAGGAACATTAGGTAAGTGTGAAGAATATCCTTAAGTACTTAAGAAGGACTAAGGATCTATTCATGATTTATAGAGAAGGAGATCTATAGGTTAGTGGGTATAATAATGCTAGCTTCTAATCTGATAAGGATGATTGTAAATCTCAATTCAGATATGTGTACATTATGTGTGGAGGAGTAGTTGTTTGGAAGAGTTCCAAATAGGATACGACAACAAATTCTACCACCTAAGTCGAATACATAGTAGCTTTCGATATAGCTATGGAAGCCATTTGGATTAAAAAGTTCATTGTAGAAATTGGAGTCGTTACAAGCATTATTAATCCAGTACCACTATATTGTGATAACAATAGGGTTATTGCACAGGCTTGTGAACCACGATCTCATCAATGATCCGAACATGTTCTTCAGTGCTACTATAAGATCAAGGAGAACATTAGTAGATAGGATGTAAAAATTGAAAGGGTCTCCACTGATAAGAACACAATGGATCCTCTCACAAATGTATTATCACAAGGAAAGTTTGATCAACAAGTAAATGCAATAGGTATTAAGTACATGGGTGATTGACTTTACTATAAGTGCGAGATTGTTAGAAGTATGCCCTAGAGCTCATGTAATAGGGTAGTATTCATGTATTTAAACCTTGTGAAGTCATACTAAAAGGCATTTCTTTTTATATTATGGTACTTTTGTATACTACATATAATTGTTTGCAATATCTTAAACCATGTTATAAAGTCCTTGGTATATATTCAAAGTGAAAGAGGAAATCATGAAGTGTTCATGATGTGAGATTCTTATTGCGTGCAAATGTGATATACCTAAATATCCCTGATCATAGTATTAACAAGATGGGACATTGTTATTATGGAAAGATTAACACATGTTATAGTTCTTAATTGGATCAAGCAGTAATTCTCATAAGCTATAAGCATATAGATGCTTGGAGTTAACATGTGGATACTTACTTGGAATGTAAGTACATCGGAAACCCATCATGAGATCTTTACATGGATACTTAATCTATGTCAGTGAAAGTATCTCATCCTCTTAGTGGTGCAAGTATCCTTAGACTTGAGATCACTAACTATCTTAATTATAGAGTGACATACTTTGACTCCAAAACTTTTACTTCTAACAAGAAGTATACATAGTGAGGTGCTTGGGTATGGCATAACAGATTTGAAGATAGGGTAGTAATCAACAAAGGATTTACCACACTAGATTATAGTGGGGAGTTTATCTCACAATTCTGATGAGTAACCTATATTCAAGAATCTCTAGCTAGAGCAAAGTGCCATGTGTGAATGGGATTCACTGAGGGCATTACGAGAACAAAGGTGAAATTATTAGACCAATATGTTCAAGGCTTAATTAGGCCAACTTAGTTAAGCAATGAGTTGATACAAGTCTATACCCAAAACTGGATGAGGCAAAAGATGGTGAAAAGAGTTTATTACACTGTAATTGTATAGGGAATGGTTAAGTCAAACCATTTGACTTTTCAGCACTTAGGTAGTCACGATGCATGGCTAGTTGCTTTTATTGAATTGTATACAAGTGATGTATCAATTAGTGAATTGGTATTGATTTAATGAGATTGAATCTATAGAGTCCCAGTTGGACTAGGACTCTAATTCAATATGTACTACCAAGCTATTTTAGAAATCTATAGAGTCACACACATAAAAGGAGTTCAAGGAAGATTCAATAAGATTGATTTTTTTAATGATATGAGATATCATTAAAAGATGAATTAAGACGAAGAAATGAGCAACTGGGCTTGGGGCCCACTTGCAATGAAAAGTTTAGAAAATCAAGATTTTTGGAAAATTAGGGTTTTTGGACTTGGCCCTTATTGAGTCCAAACTTTTAATTATTCTTGCATCTAATTTTTCATGGGCTTTTAAAAGGTTTAAAAAGGCCTTAAATTAGAGTAATAATTAATCCAAAATGGGTCCTAGGAATGCCACATAGGATTAATGAAAAGTGGGGCAGAAGCAGTTTGTACATAAGCCCTTTAAAAGGCTTATGCGCATAGGATATAAGGAGACTG
The DNA here is from genome assembly GCA_948208565.1 of Hura crepitans. Lineage (NCBI taxonomy): Eukaryota > Viridiplantae > Streptophyta > Magnoliopsida > Malpighiales > Euphorbiaceae > Hura > Hura crepitans. The sequence continues at coordinate 5,664 of CANXYI011261231.1, read as the reverse complement.
AATTGATAGGTCCATTCTAGTCCGACTTAAGGTAGATTTTAAATGTTAGAATCTAAACTAAATAGGGATTATTTGTGATATAAATAAACCTTATTACATCAGCTACCATAAGGAGACATTCTATTACTAAATTTTCACATTGAATAATTAAAACACACGTTTTCTTCTTCTTCCTTCATCCGCTTGTAATTCCTACTAGTATCTAGAATTACAAGTTGATCTCTTCTAAAAACTTCTTGGGTGAATTACCTTAGACATGTTCATTGAAGAGGATCTCTATGGTTTGCAACAACCCAGTGAGAAAAGCTCATGGAAGGAATTTGCTATAATCCTTTTACAGTAAATCATGAAATGTTGCTAGATTTTAACATTTAGGATGAATTTTATATTATCTAGGTCCATTATCATTATTGGTTTCTCTCAATTTTAATTTTTCTATTATGTATGATTGAGAAAAACCAACACCATTCTAACCCACTATGGTTAACATCTTGCATCATTTAACCTAGTGTAGGTGTAACATGTATCATGCATTAACTTAATACAAAAACATCATGTATTCATTACATATATACATGTGTTATAGAGGTTAATCATACATATTAGTCCCATTGTGCATGTTGCCTAGGTTAAAGCACATCATGAAGGCTCCCATATGTATACATTAGTATCATCGCTATCAAGCATACACCTTGGAACATGTGTTACCATACATCGAAATCACTACGCGCTATTATTAGCCCTTGGTTTTACATCCACTATCCATGTACACATTGGTATATACTCTCATGCACACACTTGGCATCCTATATCATTTTACTTAGGTGAAGATATATCATACATTATCATACATCACTAGGCATACATTTAAAATTCACATCTTCCATCATCTTATTTAGCAAAGGTATAATATACACCTATTATAAGAACATCATGCATCACCATCACACTACCTACATCTTTACAAACACCTTATAGAAGTACTCATTTTCTTGTTAGGCATCATTTTAAAGTCTTTTTAACATAGTTACATCTTACATTAGCATCTATCTTACATTAATGAATCATTCATGCATCATTAATATGGGTCTTTATATCATCTTAACTAGCATAGATATGTCAAGCACCTATACATTGAATCATAAGCCATATAGACTACTAGAATCATATTTTTTATATCTATTTTCACTTATGCCTTAGCATGTGTCATGCATCATATCACATTCTTGAATTCACATCTCATGTTTAGGCATCAATATATATCCAATACATTCGTGCATCATAATGCTTAAACTATGCATTATACACATTATATAGAAATGGACATCATACATCATGCTAACTATTTGCCTATACTGCTACTATAGATTATCCTTTACTCAGGCTTTTCAAAGGCCATTATCTTTCAAACATCTTTTTCTTTCAAAATAGTAAACAAATTTAAAACTCGAGATGAAAATCAACTTGTGGCTTAAGGCATGATGAACAAAGCAATGGTAGAATTGGAACAGAGAATGATAAGATTCGTAGATAAGTTGATTAAGAAAAGATTAGGTTAGAGAGGCCTAACAGCAAGATGCTTCAATAGACGTGGTTGAAGAAGACCAAATTAAAGGGTAAAATAGTGACCAAGGAACTAAGCCTAGCAAACCTCGTTGCAAATTTACATATCTAAACAAACTTTTACCAATAATGTTTGAGGAATTGAGGGAGAAAAACTTCTTAACCATTAATGCCCATACCTTTCCAATAACCATTTCCACCAAAATACTACCATGATTAATATTATGCATATCATCAAAGAACTGATCATCTCACTATAAAGTGCACAACCCTTTGCCATGCCATTCAAGACCTAATAGATCATGGCAAAATACCTAATCTTGAAAATGCGCCAAATTGCACATCACAAGATCTTACATCTATTCCTTGATCTTATGAAGAGTAAAGTTCTATTTTTCAAACTTTTAGTATGCTCCTCAAAGGCCCAATGATGTCTAACTACAAAATCACATTAATCAATGATATGGAAGAGTTTAATAAGGATAGGATAGAAAGACTTTTTGATTATGTTCTTTTTTTTATGTTGGAATAATTATTTCAATTTAATAAAATGTTGTCTTGATTCTTAATAAGCATCTTTCTTCCTCATCACATTCATTGCATAACATGGTACTATTGAAAGTGAGTTGAGAGAATTAAAAAAAGATAAAAGGAAAAAGAAAAAAATAATACCAACTTAATCCATATATACCATTATAAGCAGTTTATGGTTTTCTAAACTCGGTCTTTCTTTATAAGTTATGAGAAGTATCCTTGAAGGTGAGGAGAGAAAAAAAGAAGAAAAAAGGTCTAGAGACAACTAAACCTAAACAAAGTCATTGCATCTTATACACGTACTAATTGAAAGCTAAAATCTAAAAACAAAAGCTCAAGGGAATCATTCTAAACACTGAACATCTTAAACAATTTTTAGTTCCTTTTTATAGAAAAATCAAAGTTCAGCGGGCTCTGAAAAGTTAAAGTGCCAAGTTCATTGCTCCTTTTAAAAAAACACTTAAAAGCTAAAAGATCCTTTCTAACCTATTAAGCATTATCTTTCTTCAAGCCATAGTTTCCCTCAGTTATAAATGTAATGAATCCGACTTGGCTGATCAACTAAGGGCATAAGCCTAAGCAAATGTTAAAGAAACTCAGGAGAAAATATTTAGGCTAGCTAATAATAGGGATATCATCAATGCATCACTTTAAAAGATTAGAAGGATGACATTTAACATGTAATTAAAGCATCAAGACTTAAGATACTGGGGGCATGAAGCTAGCACCAGTACAAGTTAACTATGAACTTGAGAAGTTCCCTCAGCTCTTTACAACATGAGCTTTAAGCCATAACATTCCAAATCATGAAGGATTTAATTTCCATCCTTCTAAAAAACTCAGTACACTTTAGGCCATGTCAAAGGGAATTTCATGAACTTCAACCAATGTTTAGTCATCCTAAAATATGCAAGTTTAGATAAAGTCAATCCAAGACAACACAATGAACTTTATATGAGCCTTAACCAAATGTGGATAAGCTAAATTTTAAAAAAAAATAGCTCACTGGTTTGAAAACTCATAAAGAGTAGCCTAAAGGGTGGTTTAGGTAAAAGTGACAGGTCAAGCGAAAATATTTTTTTAGAAAATCTTTAGACTAACTAATAACAAGGATACCATTCTTTGTAATTACTTACATTTGCATACTTTATCATTTTGTCAACATAATCACTCATTCTATATCCATATATGTTATGCCTAGTAAATAAATGTTTTCCTTAAATCCAAGGTCTCTTCATCATCATGGAACATTTCTTTCCTTAAGCTTACTTATCACTTCAAAACACAACATGCTTTTTTACACCTTCATTTTCACAAAATCCAAGTCTTTCCTATGACAAGTTTGAGGAAAGAGTGACTTCAGTAGCAAAACCTTGTGTTTTAACACGTGTTAGCTCATGCAATAGATTTATTCAAGCTAGTCATACTTTTGCTTGTACATTCACACATGCGTATGCATTAAAAAAAAATAAGGTACAAACATGTCACTATATTCATTCATTCAAATTATGAATAAGCATGTCACCATATTCATCATTCATTTAGGAAAAAAACAGGTAGCCAAACATGTATGTAACCATATTCATCATACATCCATATAGAAAATAAGGTATACACATGTATTAGTATCACCTAAATCATACATTAACTATAAACATGTACATGCACATTTATCATTTATTAGGTATGTATACATGTAAACATTTCATTTATATCTATTCAATATGTGTAAACATGCATAAGTTCAAATCCAATTAGTAGGATATGTATTAGTTCATCCATATTCATTCATATGTGTCAACATATCCTTCTTGACATAGCATGCATTTAAACATGCACAAACACATACTTTTCTCCATGCATGAATATATTTATCATTCACTAGTTTGTTTTTTATGCATAAAAACATACATCATCCTTCAATACAAACATTCAAATATGTAAACATGTCTTTTTCCCATTATGAAAACATGCATCATTCTTTAATGCCTTTATTATTGTGTTATGTATCAATACTCTTTTCCATGTATGTAACCATGCATAAAAAATCATGCACCAATACTTTCCCTATGCATGTAAACATGTATCAGGCTATATTCATTAATACCTGTTCCCATGCATCAGACATCATACATTAATACTGCATGCAAACATGCATTAAGCATAATGTACTAATACTTTTTTATGCATGAATACATATAGCCTTTGTTAGAATCCATGACCTCATGCACAATGCAAAATTAATAGCCATGGATCCCAAAAATGAGATGATTTATCAAAAAAAAAAAATCAAAACATGCAACAAAGAAAAAAGATTTAGAAGATTTTTACCGTTTATCTTCGAAATCAATTCCTTCTGATTTTTCTTCAAATCGGGTTGTCGCAAACCACAATTTACCAATATAGAGCACTTCTAAGGTATCCACACTAGAATATAAAGACAATAACTCACAAAGAGAAGAATTGAAAAAAAAATCCAAAAGCCTAAGGCTAGTGGGCAATTGAATTTTTCAGAAAGAAGGGAGGAAGTAGAAAACAATTTTCTATTCGATGGCTCTTTTTTTTTTGTGTCTACATAAAATCCAACTTTAGTAGGGTTTTTATACCCTTTTAATTGCTATTCTAGGTCAATAATTATGGGCCCTTTTTACTCTAAAAGGGTGACCTAAGTTCGGCTTTTAATGAAATCAAATAATGTCCCAAAAACTGCTTCATTCTTATGTATATACATTGGGCCTTAGCTCTAAGCCCAATGCATCCTTTTCTATTATTTTATTTATTCTAATGACATCTAATGCCATCTAATAATTTATAATTTCACCTCATCTCCCATATCCTATAGGTGTGTGACCCCATAGGCTTCTAAAGCACATTGGCAGCACATAGTGAATCAGAGTCCTAGTTGGACTGGGACTCTATGATTTAATCTCATTAAATTATTGTTAATTCTCAATTAATAAATTCACTCAAGTAAAAGTTAAGAGAGACATCTAGCCATGCATCATGACTACCCAAGTATTAAAAGGTTAGTGGTTTGACCATATTACCCTTCCATATACAATTACTATGCAATCAACTCTTTTCACCACACTTATCCCATCCAGGATTGAGTATAGACTTGTGTTAACTCAATGCTTAATTAATTATGTCTAATTAAGCTCTAAGGATGTTGATTCTAATATTTATATTTTTATTCCCAAAATGTCCTTGTGAATCTAATTCACTTTGTATTTTACTTTGGCCAGAGATTTTTAAATAATGACATTCTATTAGAAATGTGAAATAAACTCCCCACTATAATCCGGGGTGGTGAATTCTTTATTGATCACTTAACTACCTTCAAGTAGCTTATGCTATACCCAACCTCCTATCTATCTATACCTCAGTGCAAAGTAAAAGCACTATAGTCAAAGTATAGCATTTGATACTTAAGATATCTTAATGATCTCAAGTTTAAGGATACTTGCACCACTGATATGATGATATTCTTTCACTAACATAGATTATGTATCCATGTCAAGATCTCATGATACATCTCTAATATACTTATTTCTTAAACAAGCATCC